>CM072886.1:83367912-83582821 GCA_037013685.1 Acridotheres tristis | reverse complement strand
ATTGCTAAACCTTTGCTCCAAAGGATCTGAAGGTCAGTGTCATGGGAGAGAAGGCACTGGACAGAAACACTATGGCCTCCTTGGAAAGTGTGTGTGCTTTTTGTTCTGCTGCAATGAAAAATGCATCTTCCCTGAGACTCCAGTACCTTGCTTGTTGGCAGGCCTGAGGGAAAGGGGAAATTCTGATTTACACTTTTTTCCTTGATGGAGGTCTGTCTTGTAGAGCTGGATGCCGATGCCCCTCGTGCCAAGGACTTGCACTGTAGTTACTCTGTGGGAAGAACAGATGAGTTCAGCATGTGCAGGTCAGTTCCATCCTTGTGCTCGGGAGCAGATCTCCATCTCAGGTAAATACCTCTTGCGAGCTGTCTGGCAGTTCATATTCAGATAACAGTAAAGACTGTCATATACTGTGCGACATGACAACATAATAAAATCGATAGAATTCCTCCTGACAGGACACAAATGGATAAGCCAAACAAGGATAGCGGGTTTTTTTTTCCTTCACTTGCTGCTAAAGTTGTCCTGATTTGGGAAAGGGAACTTCTGGGTTAATAGCAAAGAAAAGAAAGAAGCTGACCTGAAATAGTGATAAATACTTTGGAATATGGGAAAGATTTTTTTTTTCCTTTTTAAGAAGTATGTTAACTAATTTATTAGAGTGAATTCTTCACATAGTCTTGGTAGAATATAAGTGTATTTTATGTATGATATCAGTCTCCTCTACCAAAAATAGTCAAAATTTCTGTGCTGAAAAAGATGACTTGAGGTTAGCCAACTGTTATTCTGCACTGAAATGCCCTTGGCATTGTGGCTTCAAACACATAAATGCTGTTTGTTCATCTAACTCCGATCAAAATTTTGTGTGCTTTTGTTATGTTACCATGGAAAAATGCATCTCCCCTGTTACTGGGATGGTTGATAGTCTCAAAGGTAAAGAAAAGATCTGATTTATACTTTATTCCCTGAAAAATATCTGTCTGGGTAACTTGCATCAATTTAGGAGAGCACCGTGTGGGAGCCTCTCTTGCTGTGGCTTGTACTGCCATCTGATTACTCATTACGCTGAAATCTCTATATATTTTCTATAAAATAGTACTTAATTAGACTTTATGAAAAAAATAAAGCACGTTAAATAACACTGGAAATTCCTATAGCCTTCTGTTCATTATGCATGAATTTGTTAGCTGTTTTTAATCCCAAGGATTCTGCATCTTGTTGAGTCATATTATTTAATACATGTTATAGTTCTTCTAGAGTGCCTATAATTGTCTGAGTAGTCTTTATGATTCCTTTTTATGACTTCATTTATATGTAGAACTTCATTCATTCTTACTGTCTATCATGAAATCAGAGCTAGGAATTGCTGACTGAAATCCTCACGCAAAATTAGAATGAATATAGCAAATAAAACCAGGTAATTAACTTTTCTGTTTTTACAATCCTTTTTATTTGTGATCATTCATAAGGGTGACATTTTGCTTTTTTCCAAAGCAATATTTTTGAAAATCAGAATTTTGCCTCTAGGTATAAATATATTTCAGTGAGCACACTAACACTGAAATGCTGTAGAGACTTCTCGTAGGTAGTCATGCAGTATTTTAGCATCAGCTCCATTTTAAGCAGAAGTTGAAAAGGATTAGTCTCAGAGACTTGAGGTTAAAAGCAAATTTTAGTGCTTTCTTGGTTCATCAATGTGACAAGATATGGAACTGGAAAATCTGAAGTATAAGAAAGATATAGATTATTCTACTGATATTTTGTTTATTATTGGTTTTGACTGGCTAAGATAAAACATTTATTACTTTTAAACTGAAACAAAATAAATAATCATTAAAACCCTGTACGTCTTATTAATTATCCAAATAATTATGTTCATAGAAACTTTCAAGAATCTGTTTCAGAACTTTTCACACTAATTTTTATTTTTCAGTGATTCTCCTGCCAGGAAAGTAGCTCATGCACTGAGCAGTAGCACAGCTGTGTCAGTTGGCAGGCCAGTTACACAACCCAGGCAATGGCAAAACAGTGATTTTACAAATAAATGCAAGATAAATGTTGCATGAAATCTCAGGCATTAACTTTCAGAAATAAAATAAATTTCCAGTGGATCTCTTGGTTATTCCTTTTTGCAAGGCATTGTTTATGTTTGCCAAGAATTTTTGGTAGATAGAAATGGTATGCTTTTTGCAGGAAACTAGTCTGCAAATCCCTTCGTTTTTTAAAAATACTTCCCTCTTTTTCTCTCTTTTTTTAACTCCTTTATTATTTTCTGAAGAGGAGGAAGACCTGGTTATTTTGGCAGCCTGCATTTCAGTATGAGCCAAAATCCACCAAAATCAGTGAGAGGCTTTGCACTGAGTTTTGTAGGTACTGAATCACACCTCTAATTCTTTGAAGACTATTTCAACACAAACCAATAAATTTGTATTAGTACAAAATATGTATCTCACATCTATTGATATATTTTCAGTAAACAAGGAATGTATATTCATGACAAACCTACAGTTTGACCATGCAGAAGTAAAGCGTATAGTATTCTTCTATCCAGCTAAAAGGGAAGTTTAGGTCTGTTTATTTAGAAGTAGAATTTTGTGAGATAAGTAGAGGGTGTGAAAATAAAAGAAAAAAAATACTAGGAAAAAAATCTGAGAAAACAAAAAAGAAATACTACATCTGCTTGCATTGTTTTATGGGTGAGACTAACTAGTATTTAAAAGCTAGTATCTTGAAATGAACTGATATTTTATTAAGCACTGAATGCTTTTAAAGACTCCAGTGGAAAAGTCTCCTTTAATGGATACATCATAATCATGAAAGCTGCTGTGTATGAGGCTACCAAAAGGTGATTTGGAAAAGTATAGCTTCACCTTTTTTAGTTGGAGGCCTGTCTGAAGTTATTTGATTTTCTTTGAGAAATAAGTGGAGCTCTGGGCACTAGTAGGTTTGGTCCTTAAGTAATGTATATTCAATGGTTGAGAGATCAAAGCATTGTCTAAGAAATTTGTCTTGCTTGCTGCCAGGCTTCCAAATGTAAGGATTTTGGAAACAACCTGACAGAAATCCCTGAGTGAGTGAAAAGTCAGATAATGATTAAGGGATGAATTAAGACACATGAGGCCAGACTGTGCTCCTGATTACTCCTGTGGGGATGTCCAAAGGCATCTCTGCACAGGGGTTTGTGGACAGAATCAAATTTGCTCTGCCTATGTTGCCAGATGCATTCAAGCTGATTCTGCCTTAAAAGCTGGGACACTATTGGTTTAAGATGAAGTCTTAAACCTAAGGTGCAATCTGTTATTATTTGAGGCCTTAGAAATGGGAAGTGGGTTTGGAGTATTTTTGTTGTTGTCATTGACAACATTGAGATTCTCTGTTCCCTCAGGGCTTTCTGTACTGTAAGTAGAGCACTCTTCTGAGGGCCAACTATTTTGGGATCAGTTGCTGAATACATAGAAAAGAGGGAGAACTAGTGACAGAGCAGGGGCAGATTAAGAAGGGTGAGATGAGTAAGCAGAGCGAAATATGATTTAGCTGTGAAAACTGGGAAAATTGAGGAGCTGTAACAAAAAGTTTGGAATAGAGTGAGTGTTAATGGATGGTAAGGGTGATAACCTAAGGAATTAGCACAAGAACTGAGAAAAAGTGAGAAAAAAGTGGGGGCAGGAGAGACTGATGATTAGAAATATGATTAGAAATATGATGATTAGGTGTTGAGAACCAGGGATAATGAACAGAAAAAGTAGGAAAAAAGTCAAAATCAGCAAAGAAATTTGAGTGAAAGCAATGAAAATTAGATACCTCTCCCAATTATTGCTTTTTTAATAACTCTCTTTTGAACCATAACGATAGCAACATGGTGTCCTTTATATGATGCATGAAGCCCTTCGAGATCATTCTAGTGAAAGCTTTAAAGAAGAGCTGGGCAAAATGAAAAGGATTCACACTCCATCTGTCATCATAAAAATATGAGAAGCGAAAAAAGCTTTCCTGTTTTTTGTAACATATATTTCTGTATAGATATACTGACTTTTAATAGCCGTATAATGTAAATAACAACAATTTTTAACTTAGAGTACCTTATCTTCTACCTGATTCCTAGTTGTCCTCTTGAAAACATGTAATTTAGTAAGATTATGCTCAAATAGGATGCTGTCACTGATGTGAATGGAAAACATTCTACATCATGATGAAAGATTCAGTCCTTCTGGAAAAATGAAAACTGAAAAGCTGTGCAAAATGTTAATGTAAAATCTGACCATAGCACTTAACGGTATAATAGTGACTGATTTTAGTATGTTTGAAAATAGTGTTATGATGTTGCTGGGACCAGGGATTGCTTATTTCTGAAAAAATTTCCTGCCTTCAAAGTATCTTCAACATAAATTCCTTTCTTAGCCTTCTCATGGTTAACTATGTAACTAATAAATTAGTAATTAGACAAAATACAAATTACCACATCTCTATGATATCCTTTGTTGATTGAAGAATTCTCTCAAGTTTCACAGTGAAGATAAAAGTCTTCTTTAGCTTTTCTTTGTCCTTTTTTGCCAGTATTAAAGCTGTTTTCAGAACAGATCAGAAGTCACTTCTTCCTTTTTCAGGGTTTGTTTGCTCCTTCACAGACATCCATTTACGTGACAACTTTCTGAGTGCCTGCCCAAGTGTTTTTCTGCTCACTCAATCTATTTCTGGAGATGGATTTCCATCTCAGTTGCAACATGTAGTTGTCTTGAGTACAGCCAGTTCTGTCTGTCAAGGGACAAGGTATTTCTGGAAGCAAGAACTTCTGCAAAGTTCTATGAGATAACACCTCTTACAGCAAAAAATGCAAAATACTGGCAGTAAAATAAAATATATATGATGGCTGAAAAGGATCTTCTCTCTGAGCTGACATGCATTTACACTACACTCTTATCATCACTCTTTCTAAAGTGATGCTAAATCTACAATTGGGTAAACATTTCTATGTGATGACACTGTAAGCATGATGACAATGGGTCTGATTGGTAAATTTAAGCAAACAAATTTCAACTGTGCTTAAATTATTGTGGCTTGATCAACAGATCTTACAGTTGATTCTCAATGTTGCTTTTAGGAAAATTGTTATCATCTTTGTTCAGACAGTAGATGCTGAGGTCCATATTTTGCATGACTAAAATCTGTGCCTGCAAAGTATAAAGTATTATAACGGAGATATGCCATAGGAAAGAACAGAGAAATCTATGTTAAAATCAGAATACTTAGTAAGAAATGCAGTTCTTCAGATCATACTCCAAAAGAAAATATTTTGGATGAAGACTATTAATTTAATTTCCACTTTTTTTTTTTTTTTTTAATCTCATGCATTAATGGAATGGCAATGATTATAGTGCAAAGATACAACCCATTCAACTGTACATTTAACACCCCTTCTCATTTCTTTTGCTAATTCATTTGAATAGCAAATGCACCTTATTTCTTCAATATCAGGTTTGATATGGAACAAATGATACATGCATGAGTGCAAGACACAGCATTAGATCTCTCTGTCCTTGTGGGTTAAGTAGAGTAGCACAATTATTACTAAGAAAGCAATTTATCTGCAACTGCATGGAGTTGACTTTTAGCAAAGTTTTCAAGACTACTTTAAAGAAGATAATATATTCATTGAAAAGAATGGATTTACTTATACGTTTTCTTAAGCTTCTCTCTAGGCAACTGCCTGACAATTTAATAATGATGGGATGATATTTCGTGTTCTGCATTAGTATTTTTAGCACCAACATTTCTAATGATTGTCTTTTGTAATTACCATGTGAAGAATTTTCCTGAAATATCTGTGAGGTAATTTTTTATTATTGTTTTCTTTTAAATGGATTTTATTTTTTTGCACTTCTGAGTAATTCGCACAAAGTAAAAAGTTATTTTTAACTTTCAGAACAGCAGGTTCATTTCTGCAATCTTGTTTGTTAGGCAGACCATTTTACATACTCAACAATCAAAGCAAAAGAAGTTTATTTTAATTTACCTTATTAAATTCTTGAAAAGTCAACGGGGGTTTTAGTTTCACCTTCCAGATCAATAAAATTTATTCTTATGAATTTGAGCAGGACCATCCTCAGAAAAAATCTCCAAATAATAGCTTTTGGTGGTGCTTGTCATTCTGGAAAAAAACCCCAAAAAGGTCTTTCTCATCTCTCTTTCTGAACTGTTTTGAGCCTCCTTTGATTTGTTTTCACTTTACACTTGATCTTCCTAGATTCACATTAAAACTTTTATATAAAAATATTTCCATGTATTTATCTGACCTCTTTTTTCTTCATGTCCTGATAACTGTGAAGGTCTAAAGACGTTTTTGGCAGGATTTCTCTTAATCTCTCACATTATGTTTCTGTAGTCTCTTAAATAGCTTTTCTCTTCCATTTAAATAAGGCTAACCTTCATATAAGCCCATCTTTAAATCGTTATGCTTTATACTATGAAAACTCAAAAATTCTCTTGTATATAAATTATTAACATGAAAAGACTATATTAGCTGAAAAAGACTGTAATTGTGTTGCTGTGCTTTCAGTCTCTACTGTGTGTAAGTAATTGCGTTTCCTCAATATGATCATGGTGAGCTATAGAGAACAAGTGAAAATGGACAAGACCTGAAACTGACTGACTAAAATGAAACCTTTAAATCAGTATCTGAACATCTATTAAAATCTCCTTATTTTTAAAGCAGAAGAGCTGCATTAGAATTCATGAACAAAAAACTGTCTAAAATTAAGGCTCATTTGATTTAATGCCTTCTTATTATGAAGAAGGGAGCATTTTAGGATCCCAGTTTTTACTTGTTTAAAATACTGACCTGCACTTCTTCTGAAAGATGTACTTATGTGGTATTAATCAGGCTTATCAAAAGAAAAATGTCAAAATAATATTATTAAGCAATATTTTTTAAAGTGGCACTTCAATCTTCACTGACACTAAGCAAACAAGTATTTTGATATTACTCATTCAGTAAATAATTAAACACCGTTTTTTTCAGGTACGGACATGTTGCATCAGGGAGCAGTGTATTCACTTTTATACCTTGGGGCCCTGTCATACCTCAGGCCCACAGATGTCATCTGCCTTTTCAGCGAGTTCCACTGGGATCTCTTGAGTAAGGAACCATGATTTTTGTTTTTTCTATTGTCTGGCACTGGACATCAGATGAGAAAGCAGCTGGACCATTCCTTTGCTGTTTGTGTGTGCCTGGGTTGGTAGAAAGGCTGTATAGACCACTCACTTCTGTTTATTTTTCATAGCTTCCAACTTGCCCTTGGTACTTCCACCTTACTTCTCCAAGATCGTGGACTTATGTGAAATTGGTGTGGGTGTCTCATGAGTTTAAACTCTGTTGTTCAGTCAGGTCAGTGTTTGATTGGGAGTGATTGGTGTCCTTTGGTCCATAAGTTCAATGCCAATGTCATGTAATGACTTACAGTGAACAATGCATAGTGTACATATTGGTCAAAGAGTGAAGGAAAAATAATGTGAAAATTGACTTTACAGCTAATATTCAAAATGCTCTCATGCTTGAAATTTCATTAGAAAAAAAGATTTTATGAACTCGCGTGTTGATTTGTTTTTTGGAGGAGTTGCTCCTTGGGAAAGTTTGATTTCTTTTTTTTTTTTCGAATTTTTGGTAAAACTTGAGGTGGAAGTAAGATAGTTAACGGGGTATAAAGCAAGTTCTATGCTTTAGGGAACTCTTTATTCCCACACTGTATATAGCAATGGAATTTCAGAAAGATTAAGAAAACACAATGTAAGTAAAAAGTAAGTGCCAAAAATCAGAGGGTAGAAAATACTTTTCTTAATAGAAAAACTTACCATGGACCAAATAAATTGACTTTCTGAAAGCAACTTGTCTCTATTCTGTATCTAACTGAATGTGTTAGACTAGACTTTACATAAGCATGTTGTACTTACAGAAACAATTAATAGACCCATGTGAGTTATAATTGGAACACTTGCATTATTCTCACAGCTTTTAAAATGTAATTTGGATAAAGTCTTGTACTTTAATTTAGCTGTAAATCCCGTGTTACTCTACACAGTTTTACCTCTTATAGAACCTCCTGGGCTGGGATTTGGACTATTTTAATCCTGTACTGCAAGGAGTTTTAGCAATTGTAAATGTTATATTTATTTCTGGAGCACTCATTCCTGTAGTAGAATAAATACTCAAAATGTGTTTACAAGGAATTAATGTACTCAAATTTCAATCTGATTTGAGCTCCTACTAGATTATAGGAAATGCTCTCTCTTTTTCACTCTACAACTCTTTTCTCTGCTTATAAGGAGTTTGGGCCTTTTTGGGTGGACCATATAAGAATTTATCACCTGGGTTGAATCAAAGAAAAATTATTACACAGATTCAGTAATATAGGATAACAGGTTGAAAGACCCAGGGCATACTCTAGTCCACCTCATATGCTGAAAGCTGGGTTGCTCAGAGCTGTGTCCAGTTGAGTTTTGCATACCTCGAAGCACAAACACTCCACAACCTCTTTGGCAACCTGTTCCATTGGTCAATCGTACAGTAAATCAAATTATTTTCTTATATTTAAATGTAATTTCTTGGTGGTTTTTGTTCAATTTTTTTTCAATTTATGTTCAGAGGCTCTTGCCCTGTCAAGGGCACAATGGCAGAGAATCTGGCTTCATCTTTGTGCTATCCATCATCAGGTATTTATACATCCTGGTAAGATCCCCTGTGAGTCCCCAGGTTAAACAACCCCAGCTCCCTCTCTCTGCTACATCTCTGTGTATTGGATGATGTGGTGACTTACATGCTTTTGTGTCACTTGTTCCAGTCCACCAATACCTAGCTGCTTTCCTGTAATGACATGGCATTTAGATGACCCTTCTGAAGTTATATAATTCTCCTTTTTTGCTTACCTTTTAAAAAGAAGGACACGTGAAAGGAAAAACTATAAAAGCAAAGTGTTGCAGGAGGAAAAAATAATCTGCCAAATCACTTCTCTAATGCTACTCTAGGTAAATACCAGTCACTAATCACTGTGAAAACTACTGTATGAGGCGGAGGATGTTGAATGTTTCTCCTTCCCTGGACCCTTAGTTAGTCATTAATCATGTTTTAGATCCTTCAAAGGTTGCCATCTATGGATATCTGGAGACTTACAAAGCACATGCGTTGCACATGTATGCCTGTAAGTTTTCTCAGCATGGAAGAAATCAATCAAACCTTGTCATTCTTAAGGTCAATAGCAAAATTCTTAGCAAATTAAGAGTAACCAGGATTTTCTATTGTCTTCTCCTTTACTGAATCAGCTATTCTCAGTAACTACCAGAAACGCTGTTGCTTCCTTTCACTACCCTGAGTGTCCATTTTTTTCAGCAAATTTTATTGCTGTTAACATTGCTAACCTTTCAGGTTGCTATTGATTTCTTCTGAGTTGCTATCATCCCGGAGTTTTACCACTTGAGTTTCTAGTCCACAGGACAGGAATATGGAAGGAAATTTTTGTCTTTCCCAGAATATGCCCAAATGAGAGCTTGGTAACTGAAGAGCTTATTAAGCTCAATGACAAAGCTGCTTAGCTCCACAGTCGAGGGGGTTGTGGAATTGTAAGGCATCTGGAAATCATTTGTCTTATTTATATCAAAGCTTTTTATGGAGTCAGCATTGCGCTGTAGAGCACCCAGATACTGTAGAGTCAGCGTTCCAACATAAGACTCTCCTAGTAAAATATTTTCAGCTGAATCTACCACCTCATTGCATTGAGATGGAATTATTACAGAAATGTATTTCATGAACTGTGCAATTCATGGGCAATGAAATTTTAATCCAGCTGCATAGTAATTTTGATAACTGTGAGGATTTAATCTTAACTTTATATCCCTGCCACCTTGAATCCTGGCATATGCCTATGGAGAGTGATCATTTAGATTTAATATTAGCTGACAAGGGAAGACATGAGAATAAGTGGAACAAAGTTAGCTAATTGGGAAGTTTAGGGATTGAACCAAACCTTTCCAATGTTCTTATCCATTACTCTGTGAAAGAGAAAATGGTATGTTTTGCACACAGCTTGAATACACTAATCAACAGTTTCCTGGTTGAGAATTGCACTAATGAAAATAAATTTCAAGTGACATATTAGCTGGAAACATCAGTGTGTGTGTTTAGGCCAGATAAATTAATTCAAAATGTAGGCAATGGGAACAAATACCAGCTGTATCTCCAGCCCTGAATAAATAGCTAAATAAATGACATGTTTAGCTAGGGGTTTCCAGGCTGTCTGTGAGTATCACCTGTTTTGATTCAATGAGGTAGCTGTCAAGCCATGGTGCTCTCCAGATGACTTACTGAGCACCAGCAGGTGCCCAAAGCACATCCTCAGTGCTCATAGTTGTGTTGTCATGGGCAGAACGACCATTTTTAACAGACTGAGCAACCCATCAGTTTTTAAGATTAATCTAGAAACCTGCCCAGATTATACACCTATTTGTGTGACTTTCACCCCAAAGGGAAGGTAAAGAGCTTTTAAAACTCCTATACGTTTTTTTCTTGAGCATATGCAATTATAGTCAATAATTGTCACTTTTTTCCTAGGTCTCCATTTCTCCAGAAATCCACAATTCTACCTCATTTATCATGCTAATACAGAGTTCAGCCGAGGCTGGCTGACGTTACCCATGTGTACATGAGTGGAAGGGCTGTAAATTGTTGATGTACTGACTAACAGCAGTTCTACTGAGCCAGCAGCAGAACTAGTTGCTTGCTGTAAGTTGCTAGAGACATAGGGGAAAGCCCAGGGCTAGCATCTCAATCAATATCTTGCTGCATATTCATGCAGCCCAACTTACACATCTTCTTGCTACAAAGAAGGTGGTAATTCTCTTTCAAACCTAACAGATTTTGCTAATCTATTTCCTCTTATTTATTTATTTATTTATTTATTTTAATTTTTCCTTTTGAATAGCAGAGTTTGAAGGTGTGGTTGATGCTTTTTTCCAAAACTATTTTTCATTTCTGTTCTGAACCTAGAAATATTGGCAATGGCAACTTTTTTTTTGCATTTCAGGTATGCCCATCAAAAAATATAATTGTAGGTGTAAAAGCAGGTCAACTTGTGGATACACTGGTGCTTATTCATTGTTCCTGACAGACTGCACCATGTAGATCCTGCCTTTTCCATAAGTGTATGCATATCTGCAAAATATGGCCTTTAAAAGTGCAAATTTTAAGTCTTGCTTTCTAGATACAAATGATTTATGTGAGACATTCCCCGTATAGTTCTCATAATCAGAAAATACTCTCTTGAATTTTGGGTGTGTCTGGAGCACCTTATTTTAAAAATATTAATTAGTTTCTCTTTTGACGATTTGTCAATTCCTTTTTAAACTCATTTTTATGCTTGGCGTCCACATTCCACAGGAGTGTGAATTGCAGTTACCCTTCCTTTTGATGGTAAATATTTTTTTAGAATTTGCTTTAAGCTTGCTGTGTGATGATTTCATTGATCATTCACATGTTATTTTCTCAGAAGAGACAGCAAAAATCGTTCCTGGCTTAGTTTCTCCACATCATTCAATGCTTTAAAAACTTCCAACATATTCTTTTTTTAAAATTAAATTATATAGTTTTCCACACTTCTGATCACTCATGTTTTGGCTGTTTACCATCCCTCTTCTAGTTCTTTTGCATAGTCTTTGGATATGCTGATCAGAATTAGGCATATCGTGGCTTCTGCAGTATCAGATTGACAATTGTGATTGCTATTTCTTTTGAAACAATTGCAAATGTTCTATTTGACCTTCTTTCGTGGAACTTCAAATTTTCAAAGGGCTCAGGATGACAAGATCTTTTTTTTTAATCAGTAGAGAAGGTCACTGTAGATGTTAATGTTATTTTTTCATGTGTGTTATATTCACTTTACTATATTTAATTTAATCTGCTCCTACTTTTATCTCTGTCTTATCTCTCAGCCCCACAAGTACTGCTTTAAGCTTATATTTTGATGATCCTGAATAATTTCTATCTTCACAAGTCATCCCTTTTCCCAGAACATATATAAAGATGTTGAGATGGGCAGGCCAATATATGATCCTCCTGGTAACTGCCTTTCTTCCTCCACAGAGAGGAGTAATATTATTTTATATTGCAATCATTGTTTAAAGTAAATTAAATTAAAAGAGGCCTTTCCTTTATCCCCAGACAACTCATATTTTAAAGAAATGTCAATGACTTGAATTTTAAAATTTTATGAAAATTCAGGTACAGAGTATCTACTGATTGTTTATAGATGATACTTAATGAAGCTTTCCCAGCGCCCTACTTCAAAATTGAAGAAAATAGCCCTAGAACATACTTTGGGAATCCATTAATGGACCCCTGGATATATATCCTGAAGAATTTGGAAACACAGCTTCTGTGGAACAATCTCAGTTGTAGAACATTGCTGAGGACTGAGTCATCAGTAGCCCAACCCCTTGCAAATTTAGGTTTACTAGTGTATGCATATAGGTATAACAGATTTTAGTCTGAAAAGCACTTGTCTTTAGGTGTGGAAGAAGATGTAATTTGCTCTCCAATTTATTAGTAGTGTGGTGTCCTGCCATGAGTCAAGCTCAAAACCAATCTTATTACTTGTAGGTGGAAAATAACAACTGAGGGATAGAAAAACTTACTTATGTCATCTATTAACCATAACTCTTTGGAGTAGAATTGTGCCCTAGAGTCCTAGTTTCAAAATTATAAAGGGCTTGCTTTATACAGAATGCTTTGTATGTGTGTGTGATACTCCTGGGAAAATAGAGGGCTGTATTTATGCATATGTGACAGAGATGGATCATGCTAATGCCTTATCAGTTGAAGATCAGAGACTGCTGAGAGCAAGGTCTTGGGGTATTTAATTCTTTCTAAGGACTATCAAATTTTGCAACCAGATGTTTCTTTTCCACTGGCATTAGGTTATTCAAATAATGAAAATATTTTGAACTGCATTAGTCACTGCTCATTTAAGAACTCGATAATAATGTAAGCACAATAAAAATTGGACACTCCTCAGGCACTGTCTCACCTTTTAGGGCAGGAAAAAATAATTTTGTTTTACTCTGTGGGATGCTTTGCTGCTGCTTATCATGCAATGAGAACAAATGGCTTGCAACTGGTACTAGTGTTTACTTAACTGAGCTCCACAACTGTCCTGCAGTGCTAAGGTGCCAAGCATATGGCAGGCAACTGCTAATTAAGCAAAGCACTTTGATTAATATGTATCCTTTCCAATATGCTGCACAATTTATTTGATCTCTACTAACTGAAACAATGGCATTTATTCAAGTGTCTACTATTTTCGTTGTCAGTTTTGCAACCTTTCAGCCTGTTTCATGCACTAGCAATTTCTTTTGTGGTGGCAATCCTTCAGAGACAGCTGGGATTGAAAGATGCTACCTTTCCCTTATGTAAGTTCCTCCTTAAATCTGGATTTAAAGCCTAAAATCTCAAGATGGTTCGGGTGGACAGGTAAGACATTCAGAGACATATATAACCTTCAGTATATATGACCACTTATCCATTAATCAATATTAGATGCAGTACAAAAAAACCCAAAAAACAAAACAGCAACCCACCTCTAGATTTCCCTCATTTTTGACACAATGGAAAAGTGCAGCTTAGAAACCTAGTGGCCATACACAGCCTTTGTAATTAATCAGTAGAGAGAGAATCACATCCCTCTTTGACAGTGTCTCAAATGTGAATATGCACATAATGACACTGTTGTGGGTTTCTTTGTCAAGCCAAAATATTGTTTGAAATTAGTATGAAGTGGAACTTGTGGGATATTATAACTTCTAACCTATGACTTGTTGTCATAGAGATATTCTTAAATATACCTGCAGTACTGATTTTGGAAGCCCAGTTTTAATAACCTAAAACACACTCAAGTCAGTAGAAGCCTTTATTCACTTTTACATGTTTTATATTTCACTTCCTAAGGTGAATGTTCTTGTAATTTTCCTTTCTAAAATTATGTCGAAATTTTTGGTGCTTCATTACTGAAAACCTTAATTTCAGTATTTCTTATACATTATTGTTGAGTTTCAGTGTTTAGTCTTTTAGAAGATATTCTCCCTAAAAAAGTAAGTTCCTTTAAGAAACTTTGCCTCCATTTTCTTAGAAGAATGCAGTTGCTTCAGTGGAAATTTTTTTAGTAGTCCACTTAAAAAAAGGAATAGAGAATCAGATATCCACAAAATGAATGCTTGAATGAAAACTACAGTTTCATTGCTTTTTTATTTTAATTCTGTTAGCCATGAAAAATATCAAAGATTATCTTGATTTTACTTATTGCCTATCCTTGCATGTGGAAAGAAATCAGGAAAAAGATGTAAACATCCCACTGAGCAAGGCTGTGAATAGTGCTAAAAAGGCAATTTCAGCTGGGTAGCAGGAAGGCTGACAAACGTCACACCTTAAAAAAAAAACAGTCCAAATATGGTTTTGTCTGATTTTAAAAGAAAGCTTTTAAAGATCCAGGCTTAAACCATCATGAATGGATATGAAGCATATGACAATATTTAGTCTCAATGAAACTTAGGAGCCAGTAGGGATCTCATTTTTTGTGGAGACAAGTCCATGTGTTGTTTCTGTCTTGTCCCTCATTTTGTGAACTGTAATTTTTTTGTTCCCAAATATTTTTTTTTTTCTGATTTTGGACTATTGTTATAGGTGCTAAACACTATTCTATATAAAGTCCACTCTTGTAGGGACAACAGGTGAAAGCATTAATTTTAATTTTCAATAAAGAAGTGGGAATCATACAGCAACCTTGGCTGGAAAAATATCTTGATTTTTTTCTATCTGTCTTGTTTCATATTTGATAGCATACTTTTGAATGATGGCTTGTTGAAGGCAATGGTTCCATACAGAAGACCTAATAAGAATGTGTTATAAGAAGGCATAGAATTTTATTTTTAAATTTGTATAAAGTTCTTAAAAATGAAAGGGATACAGTGATGGCCATTAATTTTTAAATTTTTTTCTCCTATTGAACTACCTGAGGCTATTTACTGAGTGAGTTTTGGATATTTGCAGATTGGTGGAGAGAAGTGTGTGAGTATGCATTATCACAGACTTATTATTTCACTGACCCAAGAACTGGTGGGGAGACTGTAAATAGAATACATACCCTGGATTTGATGTTAGTGTTGACCTTTTGAAGGCAAGTTGAGTACATTTAGGTTTGTTATAAAGATTGTAGATCAGCAGATAATTTTCTATGTATCTCAGAAAATCTGTAGGGTTTGATGCACCCTACAATGAAAGTCAATGAAGAACAGGATACCTTTTTCCTTTTTACACAAGGCACAACAATCTGCACTTAATAATTTTAAACTGCAGTCATACTAAAAATGTGATTGTTAAGGTTGTAGAATTATTCTAAATAAGCATTTCTTGATAACATCAGGTAGCAGGTACTTTTCAGTTTTGTGTCATATTAATTGCATGTGCATTTTCTGACAATGTTTATGATTTCTTCCTGTAGGTGAGGATCAGACTAGGTTATAGTAGTGTCTCTTTCTGTCCTTAAGATATATAAATCTGTCAATCCCTTTATGCTGCAGTTATATATAATCTAAGGTTTCTGCTGAGTGGAAACGCCTAGAGCACAGCCAGGTGTATTTTAGGTGATTTAAAGGAAAATGAGAAATCTCATCAGAAGCTGTCAAGGGATCTTTATGGCTTTGGTGTTGCAGGATTGAATTGTGAGAATTTTTGTGCTTCTTGTGTATGAATTCAAAATCTTCTAATCTTTCAGGAAGCCTCTCAGCATTGGTTTTCCTTTAGACCTGGTATCTCAGAAAAATAATCTCCTTTCTGTAGGCAGTTCAGTATATGGCCATCATGAATTTTGGAGATATGTTGTTAGGCACTTTTAGTGTTAGGAAATCTTCTATAAGATGTGATCATCCTCCACTTCAGCTTTTGGAGTCCTTCCTGGCTGAATTTGTCTGAAGCTCAAATTGAGATCAGTCATTATGTGCACATCCAGACCCTACCGAAGGCAAAAGATTCCTGAGAAAAGTTTGTTCTGTTCATGATGGCCCCCATTCATGTTTAGCATGAATCAGCCTCGCAGTGCTTTAAATCCATTAATTCCCTATTCATAGGCACAGAGAAAAGATTGCTCTGTTCTTTGCAGCTGCCTTTTGTATTTGAAGCTGTAATCACTGTCCCTCCTTGTCTTTTCTTTAGTCTAAGCCCATTCTTTCAGGTTTTCTTTCCTAACTGCCTGTTTATACACCTTAATAGGATATTTATCTTTTCTTCGTGCTATTGTTGATTGTCGATTCTTTTGGGGAAGGTTTCTATGCAAGTAGCTGATCCTAGACCTGTAGTTTTGTGATTGATTATTCCTCTCTCAGCTAAGTACTCAATTTCTCTCATTCTAAACCAAATCTCTCAGAAAATATGCTCAGTGCATCTTTTAATTTTCACAGGCAAGCAGCAGCCTCCAAGCAGTTGTGTTTACCACTGAGCTTTGCGCTTACTCTGTAGTAGTTTCACGAGGATCATATTTCCCTATTTAGCTTATGACAGTGCTAACCAAGAGCAGCAACAAAATATCCTTTTCTAGGTCAGTGACTGTGTTTCTTCCTTACCCAAAAGTCATTATATTTTTTCCTAAAAACATATTTTTGTTGCTCACTCTAGATGATGCTATTTCAAATGCAAAATGAACTGCAAGGCATGGAGGCAAAAGGCAAAAAGAATGAAAACAGAAGGGGTGGAGGATGGATATTTTAAGGAAATGTGAAAGTATCACATTCTCCCTTTCCTTAGTGAAATTTTGACACTTGAGTGGATTTTTAGGCAAATTGTTTTCTCTTTTACCGCATTCCCTAAAGCGAATGTTTGCACATTAATCCATTGTTTGAGGTTTTCTACATACCTTAATACAAAAAAATTGCCTTTGCAACATTTTTGGGATACATTTTTTTTTTTTTTTGGTAATATACACATCTATTTGATATTTGTCATTTTCTTCCAAATGGCACTAAGCAGTAGCCTAGTTGAGTTCTCCAACCCTCGTAATGAATAAACTTCACACAATATAGTGTATTTCAGCAGGTCACGAGACTTCCCTACAGACTATGTCATTTTAAGTGAGCTGTGTTACCATGCTCTGTAACACTAGCTGGTTAAAGCAGTATTTGTATTCTACATCTGAGGAAAATAATAAAATAAACAAGAACAGCCCTAGGTAAACAGACAATGATTCCAGTGCTAACCTTTTCATATCCAAGTCATGTTAAATAATTTCTGGAAGAATTCATTCAAATATTTTTATTGCAATAACTGAATTTAAAATTTGGGAGTTTTATTATGTGGTCAGTGACAAATTATCTCTCTCACTGAGAAACAGAATAGCTTAGCCTGTTGTCCTGGTTCAGGGCATATTTGGGAGGAAACTCTAAAAGGGATCCCTCTAGAAAAGCAGATTCAAGTGGCCCTTCCCCCAGCTGGTTCAGGAAAAGATTTCCTTGGAGAAAAGTGGAAAAATTTGTTTATTTAACAAGCAAAATATTTGCAAGCATAAAAAATGAATAATATTAAGCAATAACCTCTTGCTGTTCTGAAGAGATGGCAAATTCAGAAAGTCCTTGTCGTGGGGTGTAGCTGGGCTCACTCAGTCTGTTCTCAGTCCCTCCTGGGCTGGGAAATGCTGCATCCTGGCCCCAGTGGACCACAGGTGTGAGCTCCTGTGTTCTTCTGGGTTTTCAGTCCAGAGAAGGGCTCTATTCCAAGAAAAAGTAAAAAAAAAAAAAAAAATAAACAAAAAAACAACCAACCAAAAACACAGTCCAGGGAACTTCACTGCCTCAGCATGCTAAAAAGACTAAAAGCAAAGGAGAGCTCTCTCCCACTGTCTGCCCATGCTGCAGATGACACAGTCCATGAGAAGGAAAAGTGAAGCTCTTATCAATGTGTTTAAAAAAAACAACCTCAGACATTTCACTGCTTCTCCTTCTCCCCCACTTCACTCTCAGTAGTTTTCAAGGTGCAAAACTTATTTCTGGGCTAAACAGATGAATGAGGATACAATTCAGCATCATAAAGTCACCCCAGGACACCTGTACAGAAAAATGTACACAATATTAAGGCAATACGAATCTGACTTCCATAGAGTTTCTTCTTGTTTATTTACCCAATTTAAGCATAGGACATTAATTTTGACACTTATTAAATCTACTGAATTCCAAATTAAGTTTCCTCCAGCAACTTTGACTCTGTGTACATAAGGTAGATCATATGCTAAGGATCTTGTTGCTTTCATTGGCAAGACATAACTTTTGTTACAAAATTGTACTGTGCTCCAAAACGTTTATGTAGACAACATTCATGTCTTGAGCTGCACATAGCCCTGGTGCACTTTCACTTCAGTGGGCATTTGATTCAAGCATTGTCAGAAGAGGTGTAGAAAATGTTTCTCTTGCAGAGAACAGTTCAAATAGTGTTTTGCTGTCTCAAATGAATCTGATGCTAAATTTTCTTCTCAAGTAAAAGACTAAGAGGCTGTTGACAGTCATGTAAATGATGAAATGGATACTTTGGAGACTATGATTGCGATTCAAAATAACAAAAGAAAATTTTTCCATGTAGGCTTAAAAGCATACCCATTTAATTTTCCTGAATGGATGACCAAATTAGTTAAACATGCTTTGATGCTCTCAAACTCCACATAAGAGGAACATCAGCTCTTCGAGGCGTTAGCATCAACACAAAACATTAGTTACTCCAGAAATTCAGGAAGAGCAGGATTAGGTTTTCCTGCATGCAATGTACATTATGAATCACACACTGTCCTTTTCTTTGCCTGAAAGGCAACAGTAGAGTTAAAAAAGTATTTATTTCGATAGGGATTTGGCATATTTGCTGGGATCGAAGGAGGAAAAGGCTATTACAGCTACATTACTTAGTAACTAGACAGTGTTCGTTATGGTGATAGTCCTTTCTTCCAGTGTGGTATTTAATAATTTTGCTAAATAACCCTCATAAAAATATTCACATTTGTATTCTTTCTTGCTGGTTTTAAATTCTTTAGTAATGCACATATCTAAAGTTATTAAGATGGAGTTTAATTTTATTACACATCTAATTTAAAGTCATTTTATGGACAATTGAATGGGAAGAATACCCTGGAAATTCTTTGTAAGAATTTAGTTAGAAATCACGTCAGATTCAAGATGATATCCTTTAATTTGCTTGTAAGTCACCACACTTTTCTACTGCTTCTTGTCAGTGACTTGTAGTGAAGTTTGCTTAAATAAGTGTTACTGCCTCTGTGAAACTGACAGAGTGCTATAGTAAATAAAATATTTAGGTAACTTAAGCTTGCGTGTCTCCTGAGACATGACGTGCTGTTGTGCTACTCTACAGTGTTGGTTCCTATTTGGCTTTTTAAGATGATATTTCCGTATAAATTTAGTTTTACCTTAGATTTCTTTCAGCTGGAAAGATCAGCTTAAACATTATTGCTATTCTAATTCATCTCTAGATGTTTGAGTCTTTTGTAGCTGGCACTAATCCCCTGAAGTGGGGAACTTACTTTTCTTAATGTGACGTCTTAATGCCAATATAATAACACTAACAGTAGGGAGCCCAGATTCATGTTCTCATAGTGATTAACAGGGATTTAAAGCACTTTTTCCTAAAAGAGATAATTATTACCATTTACAACACTCTTTTAGACCTTAATTGTTTAGCAAAGGTACCATTGAGGCAGCTGACAGCGTTTGCAGTAAATCCTGTGAGTGATACTTCATACATAGTATCTCCAGCTTCAAAAGAAACAAACCAAAAATATGTTTCAACTCTAGTGACCGGCTCTTTCGCGTCTCCCTGGCAGACTAGTGACATGGCCTGGAAGTGAGCGGGATGTCCACATTTTTATCCTATAAAAATGAGAATAGTTTTTTCTTTCCGCAAGGCTTCTTGCATGTATTCCTTCTCATTGAGGCGTTCCTCAATGTGTGAACCCATTTTACTTCAGGTCCTCCTGAAGCCAAAGGAGCTCGTTCAAGTAGATAGAAGGTACAAATATATTTTGCTGTCTTAGGTTCTCTGTGGATATGTGGCTGCACTGCTGACCACATCTTGCCAGACTTGCAGGTGTACATTTACTAAGAGGGAAAGAATTCCTCCTGCCCCAGTCTATATTGTTTTCTCCAGACTGGCAGGCACTGCAGAAATGCACGAAGAGGAAAAATTCAGAGTTCCTAAGCACTGAATTGTTCTCGAGGGATTGAAGGGTAGATTGCAAGTATGTCTATATAGAGTCTGTCTACAAAAGGAGATATATGCTTTATTTTTCTTGTAAACTGTCACTTGTAGGTTTATAACTGGTTGAGTACTAATGCATTTCACACATACAACCCATTTTTGAAATACAGTGAAGTATTTGTAAGGAAGCTTCATTTAAGTTACTCCTCAAACCCAAGATATATGATACTGCAGCTGTCAAACCCAAGAGCTCAAAAATTATGAATAAGGTTTAAACCATCCCCTCCTGCTTTGAGGTTATTATAATAACAAGAATGATAAATCAATATTATGGAGGGTCTTTTTTTCTTTTTTCTCAGGTTTTTTATTGGATATCTTCTTCTTGCCTTAGAGTGGAATTTTATTTATTTATTTGAAAAATTTATTTCCTTTTGGAGATCAAAACCCCCTTCTGTTTCTTGATATTGCATAAATTTCAATCTGAACAATATTTCATATCAATATAGATACTGCAAAATATCACTTGTTAATATTTATCTTCTTAAGAATCTTGCATAGAATTTTAAGAATCTTGAGAAAACTCAAGGAATTGAGCATAAGAACTAAGTTGTTCATATAATTTTAACAAGCAATTGAACATAGAATTGGCAGTACAATAACAATTTTACAATAGTGATAGAAGCTAACTACTACGTGCATGCTCTCCTGAATATTGCATTGCTGTAACATTTGAAAGCAACGTGCTTGACCAAGTCAAATGTACAATTTCATTTAAACATTTTGAGCACAGAATTCAGTATGAGGTGATGTAAACTTATGCTCTTATGTTCTTTAACTGAACAGAAGGAAATTATTTGGGAAAAACTGATTCCTAATCCTTTGTTTAACTCTGGCATCTGTTACTTCTTACTATTTGTGTGAACAAGAAATCCCATATATTATTAAAAAATATTTTATTTTAATAACAAATATCAAGGGCCAACAAAACTTGTTGTCAACTTTCTTAATTGGTTTAATGTGATTTGTCACAAGAAAACTATATTATTGCTCATTAACACCATTAATGAAATGGATATCTATGTTTAAATTTCAATCAGAATATCTGCAATGCGTCTGTGTAATACAGAATGAAATTAGAAACATTTGCCTTGAAGACTTGTAAAACATATCTGTTAGGCAAGAAAAAATAAAATAAAAAAAAAACAAATAAAAAGATCAAGGATTTAAATATATACCACAATTCCAATGCAAAACATTTAAAGGAGTTATGCTGTGTGATTCAGAAGTCATTCCTTTGTGAGCACACGAAGAAAATCTGTTTTCAAAAAGATAGTAAGTTTCAGTTTTTAGGAATCTAATGAGCTAAAATGTTTCAGAACCCCTAGCACCTAAATAGTTGAGGTTTGATGTTTAATTTTTTTACAAAAAGGCCTTCAGAGATGAAGAGGGGCTTTTGTGTGGTTGCTGATGGTGTAAAAGAATCTCTAGGAGTAAAAGAAACACATAGATTCTATACTGCAGCTACTGTTTTCAAACACAGAGACTTTTTCTATTGCCTTGCCTATTCTTTAGGGATTTTTACAGCCTGTCCTTGTAGTAGGACATCCCTGCTAAGAATGCCTGGTGTAAACTTTCTCTTTCTTTTATCTTAGAAAAATAAATCTTGTGTCACTCACAACGTATAGCAGCATTCATAAAATTTGTTGGACCATGCTTTAAAATATTTGTATCCTAACTCATTTCCAATTGTCTTCTCTTACAAAAAGCAGCTTCTGGTTGGAAGGGACAAGTAGAAGCACTTTTTAAAGAGATTCTGAGGAGCGCCTGGGGATGTGATTATATCAAGGGAAGTGGGTTTATTTATGAACTGATGAGCTTGTTCCAGTTTTTAGTGGTGTTTCTTATATCTACAAAAAAAAAGTACATTTCAGGGCATCATTTCTTAGTTTTAACATTAGTTATATGTTTGTCTCTAAATGCTTCTTATGAGAAGAGTCTTAAGCTTGTATTATTTGATGACAACTAGCAATTTAGTTGTTGATGTAACTTTATAGTTACCTGTTTTTCAGAGAACTGCTTCTATTTGGTGAGAGTATTTAAATGTTTTATAAAAGCATATCTCAGACTTGTCAGACAGCATATTTTGCATAGTTAATATTTAAAAGAGATTAATTAACTGTGAAGTCAATTATTTTTAAGTTGTGCTTTAGCCTGCTGTGTCCTGTCAAAAGGCATATGCTTTCTTGGCTGATAAAAATATTATTAAAATATACACTGGTAACATGAAAACATCTGTATTATCTTTGATTTTTGTAGGATCCCTAGTGGTTAGGTGATTAATTAATATTTTTATTTGGTTCAATTTTTACCAAAGCACTCCATTTTAGGATTATAGCTGGCACCTGACTGCAATCCTGACAACAAATAAAGGAGAAAATTCCTGCCAGTAATCAAAAAACTGTTGAGTAATAAATTGCAATTTTCAAGCAATGACTCTCTTGAGATAATAAAGAAAAATTAGTTGCATGTAAAGTGCATGCTACAGACAAATCTTACTGGCAGCCTACCTCGTTCTGTGTCAGGGTGCCTCAGTTTTTTTGTTGTGCTGTTACATCACCTGTGTATGGCTGCTATTAGCACGTTGTATTTAACTCCCATGGAGCACGATCCAGCTTCAAAAATCCTTTTACCTGATTTGTATTTCTTCTTAATGGCACCTCCTCTGTGCTTCTCCTGATACATGTCTGTAGTTTTTCATGAAAATGCAAGATCTTCTCATTATGCATTCTGTGGTCTTGTAAAAAAAAAAAAAGAAAATAAAAAACAAACCCAGATCTATCAGACAAACTTGCATAGTTGTTTGTGCAGCATGAATCCCAGAGTGCTTATCAGATTTTTGAGAAACTTCTGAGCAAGTACTTTTTGCAAAGGTATTTGGTGATACTTAAAGCAGAAAAATATTGTCCCCTCTCTATAACAGTACATAATATTTTGGGGATATTTTTTGACCTGAGCTTTCTGTAAAACTTAAGAGATTACTGAGTGCCAGTTATTGCATTTAAATATACATAAATAGGATATCTACTGATTTTTGATATTGTCACAGGATTCTCATCCAGAGTTTAATCTTATTGGTATATTGAAATTTCTTAGAATTGTAGCAGAACAGGTATAAAGGCCTCTCAAAAGTACAATCTCTATCTAAACAAGACCTTTGTTAAATGACTTAATGGAAATGGAGCAGAGCTATATCTGTGATGACTTTAATACAGAATAAGGCATCGGTTTAAAACACTTGGTAGTGAAACGATTAACATGAAGGCTTGCTAATTTTTAAGTTTGGAATTTGTTAGGTTGGGAGATGAATATAAACTATTTGCAAGCTTGAAGTGTTTGAAATTTTATGCTATTTATGAGATCTCTGGAGTTCAAATAATGTTCATAAGCTAGGAACACTCATGAAATAAATATATATTTAAAGAATGAAGAAAAGTACCACAAAATTAAGCAGCAGTATATTTATTTGTAAGTCATTATGTTTGTACGATTGTATATTTGAGGTAAGTACACATCATTTAATATCCCTTGATCATGTTGTCAAGCCAGGTAAAGAGGTTTTAAATGTGAAAGAGATAGTAAAGTATCACCAAGCATTTTCTCTGTAAGCATGCTTGTTTGATTATAGTAATAATGAATGTTTGCTTTCCCTCATAATTTCTGCTTAGCTAAATCTATGATTAAAAAAACAAACACATTAATGCTATTGGTCAGAAACAAACCAAGCAAAGAGTTTAAATACATTAAGTCTAATCTCTATCATGCCTGTGATCAGCAGAGAGGCCTATGTGCACAGACATATTTTTTCCCCAGTTTCCACAGAATTTCTGTACTTCTGGGGAATACTCTGGATCCAGTTCCCCTTTCAGATTCTTCTGAAACCACCAGCCCCTCTCAAAGTTTTCTCTGACACTGATGTTTCTCTGAAATACCTCTTTCAATCTGCAGGGGCAAATATTGTTGTTGAGATTAAATGTAAATGTTGACGTTAAATGTAGATACATTAAAATTGGTGTGAATGGTGAATGAAGGAGATGTGGAATGTGGAAGCAAGAAAAAGAAGGGGAGGAAGGTTTTTAGAGTAGCAGGTATAGGTGACACTAGGTTATCCACAGAATACCAATGTGACAATTCTCAGGGCAACCAGTCTGGGAAAGCAGAGAAGAAACTAAGAAAAGGGAGCCTGATCCCAGACCAGAACAGTCTCAGGCAATTAAGAAGTAATGACAAAAAAATGAGAATAGAATTGGAGACTTGATGTACATCAGGAGACTAAAGGAACTTCACAGAAATTAAAGAGGACAGATGCATAAATTTTCTTAACCATTATTAGATCAAAACAAGCATACAGTTTCCCGTCTAAGAAAAAAAAAACCAAGTTGTAATGAAAGCTTGATAAAAGCTGTCTTGCCTTCCTATGCCATTGCATGAAATTCTGGCCAAACCACTAGGTACATACAACTTATGCCTGTATGCTGATCAGTCTGCTTGGATGTAAGCATCTCAGGGCATATGAGGGCTTGGCTGCATTGGTGCCTTAAGTTTTAGCTTTCATATTTTCCAAATTCTGTACTGCATTAGTATATAACTCTGAACTTCATACAAAGTGTTAGCAAGTTCTTCTTGCAGTTTAGTTAGACAAAGCAGTCATCTTCCAGCTCAAGAACCAAGGACATTGTTGCAGCTTTGGGTCCAAAAAGTATGAACAACAGTGAATTGAGGAGAGCAGTCTGGGAGGATGGGACTTCATAACCTGAAGCTGTAATTGGACAATTAACCCCAATATGTAAATGGACCAAAACTTATAAAGTGTTAAAACTCATGACTCGGGATCCATCTTGGATGGAGCCACGGCTGGTCTCTGTACTGCCCAAGGTATAGCAAAGGAGCAAAAGGCCTTTGAAAGCCTTTTTAATAACTACCTACTTTATTCTTTTAACACTGTCTAACTTCTGTTCTAGGTAGCCTGACAAGGCATCAGTATGAGCAACTCTGGTTTCCTTTTAAAATATTTTTTTTCTCCTCCTGCAACTGATTGCACTGAACATTGCTATACGGTTGCATGAATTTTGCAGCATGTTTTCCTTCACTGTGGAAGTGATTTTTATCTCTTTTAATAGTTGTCAATATCATTGCTTGTAATAGAAAATCAGTAGTATAAAAACAAGAGGAGTGGCTGGTGTAGCATGCATGTATGGATGGTTGTCTTGAGTACTTCACCACATAAGATGGGCTCCAGAAGACACTTGTACAAGGTGCTGGTAACTTGGAAGAGAAAGTGAATTATTGGGAATGCATTTAATGGAGATGGAGTAAGCCAAGGAATTAATGCTTTCATATATTAACCAGGAAAGGAAAATATGTAGATAAAATGAAGCAATATAATGAATGATAAAATCTGAGTGTTTTGAGGGAGAATGAGGACTATAGATTTCAGAAAAAGATTATAAAATACTCATATTCCAGCATTCCTTTAACCAAAGGGGTATAACTGAATCTTTACATTTAGCTGATTGTGGAGGTTTTCATCCCTAACTAAAACCCAGTTGTGAAGCCTCAAGCATGCTTTTATTGTGAGTTTTCAAAGAAAAACCTGACTAATACAGGAAATAATGATTTCTTTGCAAGAAAGTATGAATAATAGAGCTATAACTCTGTTGTAGGAAAGGGAAAAAAATAGATAATCTTCCTGACACCATAGTTATAAGGACCCATTGTTAATAAAGAAAGTATAAATTCCTCTTGTGGTGCATCAGCTTGGGAAAACACAGAGGGAATTTGCTCAGCACTTATCATTAGAAGATGAGAGATTAAATGGGGCCTTAAACAGGCAAATATTTCTGTGAACAACATTTATATCCTTCCATCACACACATCTGCAATAGAGCTCCTAAATCACCTTGGGAGTCAATGATTAGTGAAATTACCTAAGATCTTCCATTTATTTATGTTTCATAAGTTTAGTGGAAAGACACTTATACAAACTTTTACAACTAGCCTTTCATATGACAAAGCTGTCAGGGTTGTGTTGGGTGGGTATTTTAAAAAGCCGTGTAGGCTTTCAAAAATATTTAAACTTACTAGATTTTATAAAGCACAGGTTCCCTCTTCTATAAGTACTTAAGTATGCTCAGGTTAAAAAATATTCTTCCATTCCAAGAAAAATGTTTATGCCAAAATTTGTTCTTAAACATTTAAAATAATATACATATATGAATGTATGTGTAAATTTTTTTTGGCTCTGACACACATTGTATTCAAGTCAGGTACTACATATATTGCAGTGATGACAAGAGTAAAGGTGTGTTAGAAAGAGTATTAAACAATAGTCCTGTGAGCACCAGGACTAACAGCCTGGTTGCCTGGAGTTTCAATGTTGCAAATGTGTTACATCAGGAATATGCAGCAATGACAGATCATTGTCTCCCTTGTTATTTGTGCTCTGTTTACTGCATACATCTCATGGTTCAGTTTTCCTCTCAAACTGTGTTCCCAGAAAAACAACTGACAAGTAAATTGAGTTTCTTCATTGCAAGCAATGCAGTCATTACTACCCTATGGATGGGATGTTACTTTATCTCTTTAGATACTGCTCTGTACATGGATAGGGGAGATAAAGAGCACCCCATAAATCATTTCTGCATAAGCAAGGACAAGCAAATGGTAATTCATGCTGAATAGAGCTGCAGTGTCCTCTGTGCATATAAATATATATGTGTGTGTGTGTGTGTCTATAAGGAACTAAAATCCTGCTGTAGGCATACAGGCAAACAACTGCCCTGTTAATTTAGAGGAGTTTTTGAGATCTACACTAAACATAGTTCGGTTAGAGTTACTAAAATCAAGTCTATTGTGTCAAGGAAACTTACTCATAAAAGAGTGATACTCTCACACTAGTTGAGTGAGTGAAAGGAGTGATTCTCCTCTAGTTGAGGAGAATATTCCTGGTAAGGAGAGAATGTTTAACTATCACTAGATTAATTTATATACTCCAAGCCTTTTAAGGTACTGAAATTTTGACTCATAGTAACCGTTTTCCTGAATGCAGATGAAAATATAATGAACTTTCGTGCTTTCTTAACCTGATTCTTAAAGCCAAAAATGCTTTTTCACCTTGTCAGGAAAAAAATGCTTAGAATATACACGTGATTTGGATTTTCAGGTTTATTTTGCTATGCCACATTTTATAAAAACAGTGTTCTTCATTTTCACATGGAGCTCCTGGAGTAGGTCCAGCGGAGGGCAACAAAGGTGATTAAGGGACTGGAGCATCTCTGTTATGAGGAAAGGCTTGGCCTGTTCAGCCTCAGGAAGAGACGACTGAGAGGGGACCTCATCAATGTCTGGCAGTACCTGAATGGAGGGTGACAGGAAGATGGATCCAGGCTCTGCTCAGCGTTGCTGAGCAACAGGATAAAAGTGAACTGGCAAAAACTGATGCACAGGAAGTTCTACCTGAATTTTTCTCTTAACATCTTCTCTAAATACTCCGGACTGTGCTCCCTACAGAAATTTTAAAGCAGCAGTTCACAGTCTATAAGGCTTGATGCAGGCATAGAAGACATTATCCTTGAGCAGCAAATTAGGGAAGCAGTATAATGAGTCTTTTCTCCTATGTGGTGGAGGATAAAATGGGAAGTAGTTATGAGGATTTAATTCCCTTTTGTATGTGAAAGAGCTTTGAACTCTTCAGCAGGGAACCCCGGGGCTGTACAATTTTCTATACTGATGGTAAAGGAATAGCAAAAAAACCAAAACATCAAAACCCAGAACTCTGTGGGCCTTGAATGTGTTCCCTGTGCTTTATTCCCCAAGAGATTAGGTTGCAGTGATGGTTGGGATACTAGGCAGCTTCGCACTCAGGAAGAGTGGAGAAAGACTTCTACAGCTTGGTTTGTAGGACTGTGAACTTTACCAGACTAGCCTGAGGGGTTTACTTAACTTCCTTGGATTTACTCCAGCTGTGACTTACTCATCAATGGCCTTCCCTTCAGAGCAGTCCTTCCTGGACCTTCAGGATGTGAAAAGTGTCTGTGCAAGACTATTGGAGGCAGGAATCAGTGAACATGTGTACATCAAGGTCTTTAATGACCCAGGCATGCACAAAGTCTGGAAGGATTTCCTTGCATAAAAGAAGGATGACAGAAAACACACATCCTTCAGAGCAGTTGTATCTATCTACATCCTCCTTCATTCAGAGAGTTTTCCTAAAACACTAGGGTATGAATGTATTGTTCATCACTTTCTTCCTCTGTCAAGACACTGTTGCCCAAAATAGCTACAAAGTGGGTTTTGGTACCCATCACTGTTACTGTGACGGCCACCAGTGATTATTTTATTGTGTTTCTCAGAGACAGCTGTCACACTTTGCTGTTTCCTGGTGCTAAATTGCATTATACATCAGTCAACTGGAAATCACCCCTAAGTGTTCAGTTTTGCTGGGATGCCTATAAACCCTAGAAGGGCATCTGATTTGTTATTCCTAATTCTTCCTTGAATCTCCAGTGTCCCACCATTTGCTCTTTCCATTTTTATTTTGTTTCCCCAGGATCCCAGAGGCTTTAATTTTAAGCTGTCAGCTTTGCATCACATATGATACCTTTCTATTTACATAATTTTATCCTGCCTGCTAGAGAACACACACTTCTTGACTGAAAAGCAGATAAGTGAATTGCTAAGGCTTGTGGCTACTATTGGAATACATATAAATATTTCTTTGCATTATTTCCTCAAACAAGAATTTGAATCTTTCTCGGGTGTTTTACCTAGTGCTTTATTTCACATCATGACAAACATGGGAGACCCTGGTGTCTGATATGTTTCCCAGCAGAAATGCCATTACTTTGCATTTCTTGTGTATTTCCACATCTTTATGTAATATGTGCTACTCATATATAAAGATATATCCAAATATTATCGCTCTCTATAAATGCAGTTGGTTTTCTGTATTGTTCATTCTAAAAATTTGCATCCTAGCTAGAAATGTTTTTATTGAAGAAATTTTCTCATTGCTGTCTTTCAACACTTGTTTTTTTCAACAAATGGCAGGGTGATGCTACACTGCAGACAACTTGAGGCTCTTGGTACAAGTCCAGCTCTGTTGCAGATTTATGCATTGATTATCCTGAGCTGAACTGGAATATGTTTTTCCTTAAATTCTTAATCTACTTTTGCTCAAGGTTATTTTTGTTTGTTTGTTGGGGTTTTTTTACATGCTGTTTCTTAATTTTATTACTAGAAGTAAAAGGAGAGACAAAGTTGATTACTTTAAAAAAAATATGGTTGATGTATCAAAGGAGTATATTAAGTAGGTAAAAATAGTCTGTTGAAATAAATCTATCTTTTTTATTGACAGCACCACATGAACTTTGACTTCCTTGTCCTTTATCTCCTCTGTTAATCTATTTAGTCTTGACCCTTCAGGCTTTGGTGTTTTGTTTCTTTTTTTTTAATATGGTTGAAGAAATTTTTCCATAATTTTGAATATGTATGAAAATTCTCTCTTTTCCCTGTTTGAAACATTTCCCATCTCTTAATTCAAATTCCTTTGGAGACTTGTCTTTCTTCTGAGAGTCATAAATGTTCAATTATTGTATATAGGTCATGGTCATCGTGTAAAATAATAAAAGTAAAACATAGTAAGGAGAGATGAATTGATAGGGTCTGGACAAGCCTCAGGGTTAGTCTCTTAAAAATACAATTTCCTAGGTTAAAGTCTATTTTGCTATAAGGAACCTGTACAATAAATAGGAAGCATTTCAGAATATCCTTCCATTCACAATTCTGTGAATGTAGATGCCTGAACTAATTTTGGAAAATGCTGTCACTTGTTTCCTTCATAATAGAGGAATGTTGAATGACTGGAAGAATTTAACTTTGCTTTTCCAGTGCAGGGAAGGAGGCAATGAAACTTGCTTAATATGCAATTTAATTCTGATCATGAATTCTGGTTTAAAGTTGACCTGATGGTGTACTGTCCTTATTTGCATGAATGTTTGTAGAACATGAAAAGAACTCTGTCCTGCATAAGTCCTGGTTACTTAAGCACTTTGAGTCAAATACTTTGTTTAGTTGCCTCACCATCAATTTAAAAGCTTGTTTTTAAGTGCTGAAGTCAAAAAACTTGTGTCTAAATTGTGTCTAAATTAAGAATATGGCGGGAGTAATGTAAAGAAAATCTGATATTAATTTGAAATGTCCTTGTCCCTAAAACTAAGGAGACAAAAGTATATTGAAAATTCATTTGGTCTATTTCCCTCCTGGTGGTATATTTTTTATACAGCCATTATTTCTGAGAAATGTATCTGTTTTGAAAGACCTTCCAATTTTAAAAGATCCCCCAAGATATAGTCAGCTAATTTTTCAATCAATATTCCAATATTTTAAAATAAAGAGTTAACCTTTATCTAGCTGAAAATCTTATAACGGTTTTGGGAATTTTTTTCATAGCAAGTAATTTTGAAAAATTTGTTTGGGTTTTAACTTGCAAATGGATCCAGCCTAACCTCTGTCAAAGCCATTTTACATTTTTTTCTCACGATTTTTATAGGACAGGACACCTGAAACATTAGTTTTTATAGTTGGTCCTATCTTAAATATTTTCAAATTTGAGCAGAACTGAATTACTTCTTTCTTTTAAAGGATATCAGAAAAAATGAAAAGTAAATGCAACTTTGCAGAGTTTCATTGCACATTATGCAATTCTCACTGCAGAACCAAAGTGTAGACATGTCTCATGATCTCGATTCAATCCCATACATGTCCTTGATAACGTGATGGATTTTTCTTTAAGCGGCCATGTTTATGGTGTAGTAATTATAATTACATCGTTAAAAAGTTGCTTTCAGGAGGGGGCATATATGCCACAGTGTTTTGAGAGGTTTCAGCTCTCATAGGAAGAATTTTGGCTGATTATCAAGCAAGAAGAAAATAATTTCATTGGTCTTTCCTTCGAGTATCTTCTGATGCTCTGACAACTACTCTGACCACTCTGCTCTAAGTTACCTTTGGATCTTGAATTTTATCAACTAGGAAGCGTGAGGTAAATTAAAATTCTTCTGGTTTCACTCAGTGAAGTTGCGAAAAGATGTAGAAGGAGAAGAGTTACTATTTTGGCTAGAAAATAGAATGTGCATTGAAATAAACTTGTACTTAAAACAATTTCCAACGCCAGACTGAATGGGGATTTCAGCAACTTGGTCTAGTAGAAGGTATCCCTGCTCTAAAAAAACCCAAACAAAAAATCCCCAAATGAATCAGAAAATATTTGAATCAAATAGATATTATCCATTGGGCACTGAATTGGTTAATACCATGTTGAGATGATATAAGTAAGGAGCTTCATTATTTTAAATCTGGAAGCAGAAGTTCTTGCACATTTTAATATTATTTCCCCTGAGAGACATGTTGATACTCTTTAAAATATATAGATCAATAAAACGTAGAAATACATAATGAAGATAATAATTTTGTAGGAGTTTATGTGAGTTAGCATGAGAAATTTCTTTAATTTTAAAAGAAGAATGTGCATTGGAAAGTACCAGAAATTAAACACAAATCATTCTACATCTTTACCTTCAATGCTAGCCAACCCTTAAATAATGTTAAAGAAACTCGATTTTTTTGTTCTTGTTATTGTTGTAGTGCAATAAAGGATCTGATATGGCAATGAACTGGCAGAGTTCAGAATCAGATAATACAGTATTTCTGATTATCAGTTTAAAATTTCGGAAAATTTTCTTGATTATACATAAGTTTGTTAACCCGTGGAAGTTTACCATCACTGACTGACTCACACCTCTAGGACTTTGAGTAATTTTGGAAATGAACTCTTGATTAGCTGTTCTTTTATTTCACTCCTCCTTTTTTAACATTCTTTATATCAGTGTTCAAATTTGGTACCTGCCACCCTTTGAAAATGTGCTTCTCAGAAGCTTCAAAACATCCTTATCCCCCCATTTATAGCCAGAAAGATGTATCATAAAATATCCTTCTACTATCAATCATACTTGTTTGGAAAGTGTTTATACTTATATTAGAATGAGCTAAATTTAGAATTACTGTACTAAATAAGCTCAAAAATTTTCACGTTTCCTTCTGTATTTTTATGCCTCACTGATATTTTCATCTCTTTGTGTACTATTTTTCAAATAATGATTATCATGTTAAAAAAAACCCTGTTCTCCTTTTTATACCAAAGTTCATATTAACTAATCATAATGGATTTAACATTTATAGCACCATAATTGGTAGTATCATTATAGATTATCTCTCTTTTTGCTAACAATTGAAAGTTCTCATTCTTTTTTTAATGAAATAAAGACTTTAAAAAAGCCTGTCTTGTCTGAGAATAAATCTTATTGATAATTTAAAGTTTAAAAATAGAACAATTTTTTAAAAATACCAACTATTTAACCATCCTCTTTTTCATGTCCTATTCCTTCTAAAAATACGTGAATTAAAAAAATTGTTCCATAAAGTAGTTTATACCTCTTGTCAAAAAGGTAAATATTCAATTATGATTCAGGACAATACCCAAATGTCTTAATGTACTTCATAGAAAAAGTCAGCAGAATTCCCTCCAATAGATGGTAATTAATGTGCTCATGAACATCCTTTCACATAGATTATAGCTTCCTTTACTGCTCCCTGTTCCTAGCTTTCAGCTCTTTAATTAATTTGGTAATGTAAGACTTGACAGGTGGTTTTAATTTTCTGCACCACTGAGAGGGAGACATGAGATTACAGTCAGGGAATACAAATATCACCATGGTATTTATTTTAATATGTTTGTTTTGGTTGGTTTTCTTGAGAATGCGTAAGGCTATTTTACTGGCTTGGAACAAATAGGAATGAGAGATTTAGGCTGTTCATTGTGTCAAGTTGTCTGATCAGTAGGATAAGACTGTGTTTTACAGAAAATAATTCTCTTGTGCACTTTTTCTCTCTTATGATTTTTGATGTAAAAATATTTTTCTAATGGAAAAATATGCTAACACTTCGATAAAATAACAAGAGTTTTGTAATTTGGAGACCTTCTTTTAGTAGGTGTTTCTCTGAAAAGGAAGCTTAAGGATTTTAAAAATGATACGTAAATAGTACAACACTTATAGAAATGCTAAAAACTGGTTAAAAGAAATGCTATTCTCTTTCCCATCCCTGATAGTGTCATAATTTTTGCCTAAGTGTCCTTGAATGTCTTACAGGACTGGAATGAATAACAAGATAGTTCATCCTATTTTTTCCTCACTGCTGCAATCGTGGATTGTCTTGCAATTCTGGATGAATGGTAGCTAAACTGTGCATGAGAAGCAAGAAGTATTTCCTGCTCACTTATGGAAAATTGAGATATGGCATAGATCAAGTGGCATCCTTACAAGATATAAATGTTAGGGGTAATAGAGGCAGTTTTAGGTGAAAGGCCCCTAAAATCAGATTTCTTGATTTCTGATGTATTTCACTATTCACAAGAAACTCTTTCTTTACACACTATTTCCCTACTCTTAAGGCAGAACTAAAGCACGATAGATTTTATTCCATTTTATATTACTTACAGAAACTTAGATTTAAAATTACTTGATAAGAATGTTTCTGAAGCAGTCTTATCTGTGTTCCCGTCTGCTGTAAAGCTCATGTGTGGTAAGCTATGCAGCTTCTGAATAAAATAAAAAGACTTAGAAGAGATAAGCTACTTGTACAAAGCAGCAGAGTATTAAAAAGGAAAAGAATGACAGAAACGTTCATACAAGGTTTGAATTCATCAGCCTTTTCCCTTGATTTGTGACCTGGTTGCTTACCCACCATATATTGTCAGTTGAGTACCTCAGCCTCAGATCACCTTGGGAACTCTTGGCCAGTCGTTCACTTGCAAGAGAGGGAGGCAACAGTCCTGGAGCAAATTATTTCTTATGAACACTTAAGGACTTAATCAAGTGGAGGAGTGGAGCATTGCTAAGCACTGCTACAAGAAAATGCAGTGGAAGTTTATTTTCAGAATTTCAGTCTTCTGTATAAGGGAGTGGGTTGGCAATATAAAAGATTATTTAGAGAATATAAAATCAGCTTTTTCTGAGGGGTTCCTTAAGTGTAAGTTCCAGATCTTTTAGATGACTCCTAGTGGAAAGATGATTATGCAGTGATGATCCCCTGCAGTCAATAGATTGTTGCACTGGCATCAAGACACCACCCTTTACCAAAGGCTGCAACATCTGAGCAAGGAAATTATGTTAAAAGTGATCACAGAACCCTTTAAAATTATCAAATCATCTAAGTTGGAAAATACCTGTAAGATCATTGAGTACAACCATTAACCTAACACTGCCAAGCCCACCATTGAACTGTGTCCCTCAGTGCCACAGGTCTTGGAAATACATCAAGGGGTGATGGTTTAAACACTTCCCTGGGTAAGCTCTTCCGATGCATGACTACCCTTTCCATGAAGAATTTTTTCCTAGTATCCAATCTAAACCTCTCCTGGCTGTTTCCTCTTGTTTTGTTGCTCTTGTTTATTTCTTGGAAAAGAGGCTGACACCCCCCTTACTACTAGACCCTTTCAGGTTGTTGTAGGCCAGGGTCCCCTTCAGACTCCTTTTCTCCAAACTAAAGAGCCCCAGTTCCTTCAACCACTCAGACATTTTCTGTAGAACCTTCACCAGCTTTGTTGCTCTTTGGACACACTCCAGCACCTCAACGTCTTTCTTGTATGGAGGCGACCAAAACTTAACACAAGGTTGGAGGTATGGCCTCACCATGATGTCTGTTGTAGTCCAGCTAAAAAGACAAGGAGAGCCTTTTCCATTTTCCTGTATTCATTACTATTAATGTAAATACTGCTCCTGTGCTTCCATTCTTATCTGATAGCACATTAAATCTGGTATGACCATACTGACCTAAGCTGTTTTCCAAATAAAAAGCTCCTTGTTTTTTCCCTGTGTGTTGGCTTTGGTTATGGGATACTTTACCAGTGCAATGCTCATGAGCAGCACAGTGAGGGTATCACCTAAGGATTGATTACCTTTGATAATCACATTCTATTAGGAGTGTCTAAAAATGAATCGAAAATTCACACTTGAAAATTGAATGCATACTGAGTAAATGGACAACCTTCCCTCTATGAGATGCAAAAAAGCAAAGATGAATTGCAATAGATATTTAGTGAAATCTGGTGACATTCCATCTGTACATGTTCACGAGTTTGTCATAGACTAAAGGAAAAAACCCAAAAGCTTTTATCAAAGTGTCACCAGTACATAAGGCCATGATCAACTTTTTACTGAGTTCAAGCAGGACAGGAGTGCGACTACATTATTTATAACTTTACCCTGTATTTGAATTCAGCAATGCGCACAAAATGGTAGAGGGACTAAGGAACTCATCTGCAAGATTAAAGGATTCTGCTTCCATGCTAAAATTGTTTTTTAAATCAACAAGGTTCTGTTTGTCATACTACCTGTTACCCTAGGTATTTTGCTTAAATATTAATCTATTATTAAATATTAGTCCAGAGTAAAATTGCAAACTGAATCACACATTTGATGAGTGACTCTGCATATGCTGTCACTTAATCTTGTTCGAAAGCATGTTCAGCTTTTCAAGTTCAACTATCAGCTTTGTTTCCATTCTCACTTTCTTTCTTTCCCCTATGTTTTCTAAAGAAGTAGTTTCGTGAAATTACTTGATGACAGCTTTTCTTTTTAAAGGTCTGCCAGGCCTTGATGTACAATCTTAGGTATTTTGGCTTTCTGTCATGAGAGCGTGGACAAAATTGCAGTCCCTGTTTATCAGTGGCATAACTCTGTAGTGTCAGATCTGAATTGATCCCTTTAATGAAGTATTCTTTAGGAGCAGCTTGTAAACTGAAGGCTGTGTGTCCTTCTAACCTCAAGAATCCCAGAATAACTCAATTGAAAGACAGAGAGAAATGTTTTTCTAGAGGATAGCCAAGAACAACTGATCTGTAAGTAAGTAGAAGAGAAATGGCTTCAGAAATTTCAAGAGGCTAAAGGGATCCTTAATAGTTCAGAAATAAAAAGTTAAGGAAAATCAGTATTCCTTGGAGCACTTCTTTTCTGAGCAGCAGATAGAAAGAGTACTGAGATATGCAAAATTAGGCAGCTGCCTGTTAAAAGGGCTGTATGTACAAACCAGAGCAGGCATTCCTCTCCTGGCACACGGTTGGATAGGAATAACAGTTGCCTCTCTCCTGTTGAGATGCAGCAGTGAAATTGCATGGAAAATGATGCCAGTAAAGCGCTTTAAATTTGCTAAATGTACACCTGGCAAAAGAATGCAATGCAGTTATTTGTTTGGGCCATCTGCTTTTGGACAATAAAAAATAGTTCATTAGAAAGCATAATTAGATAATTGTTTGCAAATGCCATCTCAAGTAAGATTCTGGCTCCTCTAAGTTTGCTAAAAGTAGAAATTCTTAGAGAAAAATGTCATATATCTTTCCAGAGTAGAAGTCTAGGGATTCTTTTGTCCTCAGAGCATCTAAATTGCTGTAGTCTGTCAATATTAATGCTATTCTTTTTAAACAGTATCAACTATAACTTGACCATTCTGCCAACTAGTAGGTTTGGCTAGTAAACAAAATGTGAAAAATCAGTATAATTTCTTGACATGAAAATACAGTAGATTTTCTATGGCATAAACATTATTAGTAGACTGGCAGGAGATCTCTTTGCAATACAGAGCTACCTTAAGTGCAAAAATAAGGCCAAGAGTGTAGGGTCAGTAGAGTGCATGGGGCATTAAAAAATAAGGAAAAATTACAGTGTCTCATATTCAGAAATAAAAATGTTTGATATGTTAATATGTTAGGGATATGTTAACATAAGTTACGGATAACTGTAAAAAATGTAGTTATTGCAGTCCAAGTTTTGAAAAATATCAGTAATAGTTTCTGGTATTAATGCAACACAATTGATGTGTTTCTCTTTGGAAGAAGTTCCTTTACTTCCGTCAACTGAGAAATGACACAGAACCTCTGTAGGCCTCTACTTGTCTATTCAAAAGTGAAAAGAGATCAAAGCAAGAGCAGAGGATTGCTTTTATACCACCATTGCCTATTTTCCCCTCAAATGACCAGGAGGTATAGACACATGGTGTAGAGGAAACTGACATGTGAGAAACTTTATTTTGGAGACACTAATTCCTCCATTGCAGTTTGCCACTGCAAATGTGTTCTCCATAGATATTAAAACATTCTCCAACATCTTCAAAGATTAGGAGAGAGAAGTTATGATGATAATTAAGTAACAATAGCCTATCTAAGCTGTGTGTTAGTGCTGCTTTTGAAAATGACTTATGTATAATGTGGCTGACATGACTGGTGGTCAAAATTTTAATGGGAGCAGTAGGGAGTCCATGGAGTCCTGGAATGAATGGGCAAATAGTATGGAAGGGGACACCCCTGCCATTATTTATCTTTATAGTATAGCTTCTTGAACTGCTTTTTGTGTTTAGGTATGAAAGTTTTAAATTTTCTTCATTTTTTTTCCCAAGCGATTTAGTGTTTTCATGCCCAGTTTTCTTTCTTGAAATCGTTTTTCAATCTGCATCTTATGTTTCACAGTCATAAACTTGTCTGACGAATATAATGAAAGCTTTTTTACATGTATTATCCCATGTTGTAAGAAGCACAGAGGTAATTAGGTTCCAGCCTTTCCTTCTTTTTGTCTTGCCTTCTCCCAAGACTTCCCAATGCAGCAGGAGTGGCTCTCTCATCATTCCACCTCCATGGTCAAATCAATAAAAAAGTGGTTCACTAAAGGTATATTTGCAGTTCAAATCATCTCTGCCTCTACAATGAGGTAGGTCCTCTTATCTGTTAGGGGGAAAAGAAGCAAATACACAGTTTTCTCTAAACAGAGACATTCATTTTACAGCTTTATAACTGGGATTATCTCTTTGGTAATTCTGAGTGTTGTCTGCTTTTACTGTATCAATATTGCCCCTTTGAAATATTTAAAATGTCAACATGCAGTTATATATTGAAAAACACTAGTATTCTCTCCCTAGTATGACTAAAAGATATATATTTTTCTCCAGTGGTTTTATAAATGTCACTCAGCAAATCTACAAATTCAGATCTGATACTCCTGAGTGGATCATGCAATATGCTTCTGCACATGCATCTTTCTCAGAATAGTGCAGTACAGTGGTTAGTCTTGTAGGTACAAGGTGCTTGTTGTGAATTCTTATTTCACTGTTTCCTTTCCTTATTAGCTGGAAGAAATATGAAAGTAAATTTAATACCTCTTTTTTCCTGGTGATGTATGAGAAACTAGCTCCTGGGACTCTTTGTCAAGCTATGGCTTAGTACTTCTGGAAAACAAAAAAGTCATAATTTAGAGACATCAAATTTGCTGAGAAGACAGAACAGCTGTGGTTCAAAAGCAGCCTTGAGGAGATGTGAAGAACTCATACTGTATTAGTATGTGTCCAAGGATCACTGTCTGGAGTTCTAATGCATAAGAAACGACTGAATCTCCTTCTCTTCTTTTCATCGATTCCTCCTACTTGTTTTTTTTTTTTCCTACCACCTCTGGCTCACTAACTATTCCATGGTTAAAGGTGAACCAGCAGCTTTGCTTTTTAGTGCAACCTAAAAAACAATGTGAAAGATAAGAGTTTTAATTCTCAATTTTACATCGAGAAGTAACCAACACTAGGAAAAAAGGATAAGGGGAACTGCAAAAGAGGAGAAAGAAAGGACAGAGAACTAACATATTAAAATTTCTGGGCTGTCTTGCACTATCTACTGCATATTTTCTGCTGGCAAAGAGATACAGTAGAGGAAAAAAATGCATGAATTTAAGATGTAAAAGATGCATATATTCAATGACTATGTAAATGTTATTGCACTAAAAAGCTGATTAATTATCCCTAATTATAAAAATATATTTCTGACTTTTTATTACTTAATAAGTATATAAATAATATGCTTATTTTAAGACAATATTGACATGAAAAACCTCTACAAACTTAAGTTGTAAAATTGATACATATTACAGAAGCATGATTTTCACTAAACTCTTAATTTATTTAATCTTTTAATGGCAGAGTAGTTAATTAAGCAGTCTTGAAAATGCCCTCTTAAGTCTACATGTTAAAAAAGAAGTATTCTATACATTTATAAAGATAAATAGTAGTAGATGATAACTTCCATTGAGTTCTAAATAAATGTAAGTCCTCCTTAAAATATGTCTTTGTTTCATAGATATTTCTAAATTGGATGACATCCAATTAGAGGCCTGAATTACAAAGAAACAAACAATAAAACTATAAAAGAGCAGTCTAATTGGGTTATAAATTTGCTTATAGGCTGGTTGGTCTATCGTTGCCCCATCCCCAACCATAAATTGGAAGGTGTTTTTAAAAAAATCCAGACATTTATTTTCATAGTGATGTGTGTATTAAAAGAATCAACAAAGCTAAAACTATGCAGTTCAATTTCATCTCTTTCTTCCTACAGATGTTAATAGATATATTATCTTAATGGCTCACCTAATCAAAATAACATGGATTTCTGATCTTGCCTGATGACAATCCATTCACGACTTTTGTGAGGCAATTATGTTGAGGATGTCAGAGCAACAATAATTTGAATTGTGTATATGTGGCTTAAGAACATAAAGCAAAATTGTAGTACAATATAGTGAAAGCTGTAAAATATAACAATCTTATTAAAGCAGCCTCCTGGATCTTCTAGTAAACAGCCCCAAACAGATACAAGACTGCTCTTTTAACTTCATTAAAAAAATGTACTTCCATTTTTGTGTTTGCAATAGGAAGTTTTGGGGAGATGTGTGTGCTCCCTCTGCCTTTCTTTTGCTGCATGTACTCAAAAAGTCTGACGTTTTGATACAGGAAATATTTTCTGCTGTTTGGATTTCTGTGAGAATGTCATAAATTGAGGTTTTTCTGTAGAATCAAGGAAGTCACGGCTAGTGGATTTTATCAATACATCTGGCACTTGTATAAAGAGTTGTATTTCCCAAAGTGATGCACAGAGAAGAGGAGGTTACCAGGGAGGCCAGAGGCCGAAAAGAAATTGTATTGGGGGTCCTGGTTCTTTGTACTGCTTTTTGTTCAGTCAAAAACTCAGAAACAGATAAGACCTTGCACTTGGGTTTTTACTTGCTCTCCAGCTGCATCAACTAATGATAGTAGTAGGCTTTACAAATTCCCTGTGTTGTGGAGTTGGCTCTTTTGCCACCTAGAATGGCAGATATTTTATTCTGTATGTGTGGTAAGGCAGTTCTCTGAGAATAGGAATAAAAGAGGTTGGGGCAGGAATATTAGCTTCTGCTAGACAAATGCATGGTAATGGAGCAACAGACCAGGTGCCATACAGTGACTTCCTTGGATCTGAAACATTAGCAGTCAGAAGCAGCAACAGAAATGAAAACCAGCTTTTCTGTCACTGCCTAGATTTTTTGGCTTGTAGAACACCTCCAAGATATATAATCCTCAGTGGGTCATTTCAGATAGATTTAGACTGAGCAGTTAGCAAACATAACTACCTTTCCTGCTTCCTAAATTCTCTAGTTGACCCTTAACCTCTTCAGTGAGCTGCAGCTCTCCCATGGGAATGGAGGCAGGGGATGAGGAGCAGCCCTGGTCAGGTCTCCTGCCTCAGAGAGCTGTAGTTCTGCTGGAAGGCATGGCTCACAGCAGGTGCTTGGAAGCATGCCAAAGCCCTGGAGTGCCTGCCTTGGGTCTTATTTCATAATTAACCTTTGCAGGATGAGACTCCGACCTGCAGGGCAGGGTGCTCCTGCTGGATGCTGTGCTGGCACAAGCTCCTTGTGAGTTCGGAGAGCAGCTGAAGTGGGGCAGGGAGCAAAATGCAAAGTTTTAGTCTTGTTACACTGAGGTTACAGCTTATTTCTTATTTTTAAGGGTGCATAGGCTATGTATGGCATACTTCAGCATGTGACATTCTTCTCTCCCTAAAATAACATGTCAAAGTGCTTTTTTGGATGCCTTAACATAGGCTTCCAGCACCATTTCAAATGGCCTGACATGCCTCTCCTGACCTACAGATGTTTTTCTAAAAGGTACAGGTCTCTTGTAGGCTTTGTATGATAACTGAAAACCCTGTGTCAATGTCTTGAAGTCTTTAGGATGTATCCATAGTCACTCAACATTCATATTTAGCTTCCAGAATTGTTGTCTGTATTGCTAAGGGACCATTTTCTTATTTAAGTATTACCTTCTTGTGCCAGCAATTTTTCAATAAAGTAAAACAATTCAGTTCAAAAGCAAACCTATTGCTATGAAAGTTGTTTTAAGAACAGAGAGCCAGGGCTCTTAAGCAAGCATCCTTCCACAAGGGTACCCTTTCACTCGGGTAAGAACTAAATGGTGTTGTGGGTGATTCTTCAAGTCTGTCCTGACCGAACTAAGAGATAATTTTTGTTTTCACAGCAATGGTTAGGAAGTTTACAGGATAAACAAATTCTTCTTTTATAAGATAATATATCTAAGAAAGTCAGTTAGTTCCTCTTTACATTAGTTTCATATTTTTGTAGATGTGACTACTAAAAAAGTCAAGACCAAATTTGGTTGTACAGTTAACTTGTGGGTTGACTTATGTAGGTTATTTGCTCTTTCTTATTGTGCTCTGTGCTTGGTTACCTAATTTGCATGTCGATAAATTTATTGGAAGAAGGCTCTCCAGCAGCAAAAATTGACAAGTGTCACCTGACTCTCTGGATTCTAAATAATGTATACACCTGATTGTGATAAGTAGCCTTGTTACATGTAAACCAGAATTGTGACAGGAGAAACTATCATTCTCCAAACATTTGTGCAAACAAAAAAAGGGGTCTCCAATATGAAACTGAAAGATGCAGCACTTCTGTGCCTGCCTGATATTGGCTGCTTGGTGTGTTTGTTGCTTCTTCTAGATAGCTGCTGCTTTTCATTGGTTTGAGCTACCTGTATATTTTTGGCTCTGTTTTTATTTTTCTTTATTTTCCTCTTTCACTGATTATCTTGAATTACTTTAATTGCCTTTTTGAGTTATGCCTCTGACTGGCTGGTTGTCTTCCAGCTATCTTATTTCAGTTTTGAAAGTATCCCTGTAATACTTAATGGGTATTAAAGAAGTGTTCTAAGAGCTAATACAGACCACTCTGAGCCACTACAGTCCTCTCTTTGCATTTAAGCACTCATTTTGGGATACATTTAGGGTACATGGTGTCCCAGCATAAATTTTGTAATTTATTATTATTTAATTTTAAATATTTCACTTAACTTGCTCCTGATCAATACTGGGGCAATTGGGAAAAGAATGTGCAATTGTAATATGTCAGTGTGTAAATCCTCAAAAAAAAATCTGGTCTGGGGAAAGAAAGGTTGGAATTTTTTTGAGGAGTTTGAATTGTTTTGCTTATTTCCTAGCTGAGGGTCAGTAGGATTTCTGCATCAAGGACTACACTGAATTTTCTGAAATTCATATAGGAGCATTCCAGGTAGATTTTTGACCCTCTGGAGTAGATGGCATTAGCATTACCCAGAAATTCACCATGACGGCAGCCACCACATAATAAAAGTAAATACATCTGCATGCAAATGTTTATTATTGTTAGCTATCCTTTCACTCCAGATTGTTAACACTAACTAAATGATTATTCCAAAAGATTTTCAAGGCTTTGGTGCTGCCCATTTCTCTTTAGTTTTCTGATCATGACTGGAAAAAAGCTTAGAGAAAAGTGTGACTTCTCTGGGAGCTTCAGCTCCCTCAAGCAAGTGTGTGAAGAGGCAGACACAGAGGAAAAACACGAGCCTGAAGCGTGATGCTGATACCTCACAGATGCAACTTGTGCTTGTCTGGGAAAGCAGCTCTTGTCCACACGTCCAGTGTACAGAAAGACAAGTCAGCTTAAGTCCCCTGTGACCTGATTAGCTTGAAAGTGAAAAGCACTGCGTCAGTAATCTCAGCTAGAAGGTCACAAACAATGCACTTTGGAAACTCAGTGCCAATAGGTGGTCAGAGGAATCCGAGTATTCATTCCCTAGGACTACTGTGTAAAAGTCAGCTCTGTTTTCCTGCAAACTGGAGCAGTAAAGTAGTTTTCACATAGTTGAGGCTGCTGTCAGGCAAGAAATTGCAGCTGCCTCAGCAAGCCATTTGGCTGTAATACCTCAGTTTTAGTGTACTTTCTAATCTGGATACAGCAGTGAAGGTGAAATCATTCCCTGAGTCAGGTCTTTGTGCTTCAGGCCAGTTCAAACCTACCATGTAAACATACTGAGAAAATTGAACTATAAATGCATAGATTTGCTTGACAGATCTGTGTTTCACAAAATGAGAAGAGTAATCCTAAGCAGATGGTCTCAAAATTAATTGCCTTTTTTTCCCAAAATTCTATACCTTCAAAAAGCTCATGAGAGTAAAAAGTTTCTACTGAACTTTGAAACATCGGTGTTGAAATATTGGTTGTTAATTTGCCATACTCTTTTTTGATTTGTTTTCCTCCAGCTTTAATTGATAGAAAAAATTGTCAGAAATAATGTTTCGTATGCTATTTCTTTGCACTGCCATTTTTTTTTTTTGCTCTGTGTTGAAGTATTAAAAATGCATGGCATCTAAAATCAATATCAACTTTTAAATGGGTACCAAATCCTAGAAAAAGGCTTCAAATTATCTCTATACTGTCCTCTCTCTGGGAAAATAAAGGTGACACTTTTCAGTCTTTTCCTTTGCAATTGCATTAAGTATTAGGATAATGGGTGCTAGCATTGCAGATCATAAAAAATGTGTTAGTTTTGACCAGAGAAACAGTATGGAAAAACAAATTAAGTAGCAAAGGGAATAATTGCTGAAGTCATGCACTGGAAATTCCTGCTATGTTTGATTTTTCTTTTTCCAATGAATTACAATTAACTAGCAATATCTTTATTTAAATACGTAATTTAAAAAACCAAAAAAAAGCCAACAAAGCAACAACAAAGACCAAACAAATTATTAAGTTGTGGCTCTACCTGGTTTATATTCAGATGAGTCCAAGGACAGGATTTGGACTACAGCTGAAATGTGTCTACATTTGCCTCTGCTGTCTTCTAGTGGGTGTAAATAATCTGCATGGAAGCCATTCAGGCTGAGCTCCTTCAAACATCACAGTTGCACTGGCATGCATGCTGACAGAAGTATTTTCATTGCTGGAACCACATCCCTTCCCTCTGCTTTCTGCACCCACTTTATGCTGAGGTGAGACCAAGGGCTTCACTGCTCCCTCGAGATAACTGAGGATTTTTCAGGAGACTCAGGGGGTGATGTACCCTTAAATAGCTTCTAGAACGAAAAAGAGTTTTAGTACTTCTCTTCTGTGTTTTCTTTTTTAATCTGTTCTAAACAAAATCCTGTTCACAGTGCTTCCAGAGTTGTTGCTTGACCCGAGTTTGGCTGTGTGAGAAGTCATTAGATCTCTGTGATCCTCTCTGCTGAAAGCTTTTGCCACTCAATTTCTCGGTAGACAATTGCCCATGGTGCTCAGACATGGACAAGTACCGAGAGCAAATGAGCAGATGAGCAGGAGAAAGAAAGGAAATAAATGAGCTTTGACTACAGGAAGTATTTAGCTAAGCTGTATTTTTGTGAATAATAAGCTTTAGCATAGATTAAAAATCAATATTCCCAGGAGAATTATTATTTTTGTATAATTTCGGCATTTTAACATTTTACAGAAAATAACCCAAATATTATCATAGGTTCATAGAAAGGTTTGCATTGGGAGGGACCTTAAAGATTGTGTAGCTGCAATCCCTGTGATGGGCAGGAACACATTGCACTAGACCAGGTTGCTCGGTGCCCTCTCCAATCTGGATTTGAGGGATTTGACATCCACAGTTTCTCTGGGCAACCTGTTCCAGTGTCTCATCACCCTTACAGAAAAGAATTTTCTTCCTAATATCTAAATCAAATCTACCCTCTTTCAGTTTAAAGCCATTATGCCTTGTCCTATCACATGCCCTTGTAAAAACTTCCTCTCAGGTTCTCTTACAGGCCTCTTCTAGGTATTGGAAAGAGCTCCAAGGTCTCCCCAGAGCCTTCTCCTCTCCAGGCTGCACAGCCCCAGCTGTCTCAGCTTGTCTTCATAGGACAGGGGTTCCAGCCCTCTGGACTCACATTGCAGATCTTGTGCTGGGGACCCAGAGCTGGGTGAGCACTCCAGCTGGAGTCTCACCAGAGCAGAGCAGAGGTTTCCTTGCCCTGCTGTCCTCACTGCTTCTGATGCAGCCTAGGGCACATTTGACTTTCTGAGCCTTTGGTTCATGTTGAGCTACTTGTTCATCCGCAACCTCAAGTCTTTCTCCCCAGTTTCTCTCCATCAATTCTCTGCCAAGCCTGTATTTGTGCTCGGGATTGCCCAGAGCCAGGTGCAGGACCTTGCTCTTGTCCTCATTTAACTTCATGACGTTCACACAGCCTCACCTCTTAGTCCTGTCGAGACCCCTCTGGATGTCATCCCTTTCCTCCAGCTTTTTAGCTTCACCACCCAGATAGACTTGATGATGATGCAGTCAGTCCTACCATCCATGTCATAAAAAAAGAGGTTAAACAGTGACAGTCCCAATACCTATCCCTGAAGAATGCCACCTGTCATTGCTCTCCACCTGGACATTGAGCTAAACTGTTCCGATCAAGGCTATCAAGTTCAACTCTTTGAGTGTGCCCATCCAGCCAGTTCCTTATCCAGTGAGTAGTCTGCCCATCAAATCCATGTATCTCCAGCTTGGAGAGAAGGATTTTATGTGGGACAGTTTAAGATGTTTGGACAGAATCACAGAATAAGCTGAGTTGGAAGAGACTCACAGGGATCATCTAGTCCAACTCATTTCCCTCCACAACACCATCCCCAGGAGTCACATCATGTGCTTGAGAGCATTGTCCAAACACTTCTTGACCTCTGTCAGGCTGGTGACTTCCCTGGAGAGCCTGTTCCAGTGCCCAAACACCCTCTGGGTGAAGAACCTTTCCCTGATACCCAACCTAAACCTCCCCTGACACAACTTCAGGCCATTCCTTTGGGTCCTGTCTCTGATCGCCACAGAGAAGAAATCAGCGCCTGTCCCTTCTCTTCTCTCAGTGAGGAATTTGTAACTGTGATGAGGGCTCCCCTCAGTCTCCTTCAGGCTGAACAGACCAAGTGACCTCAGCTGCTCCTCATTCAACTTCCCCTCAAGGCCTTCACCATCTTTGTTGCCTTTTTGTGGACACTCTCTAATGGTATAATATCCTTTTTTATATTGTGGTGTCGCTGTTAGTTAGGGATTAACCCGTGGAACGGCGGTAATAAAGCACCCAGCAACATGGTCATCCTTCAAGATAGGAAGGAGACGAAGTTTATTGCAACACTGCTCTGCTTAAATATACTTGTACACTATCTCAAGAACAAAACACAGCCCATTGGTCAAGACCAGCAACACCTCCAGTAAGATGTTCTTACCATAAACAATACAATTTCTCACAGTACACATTCTGTAAATAATAGCAGGTGCATCATTGTTTGAGATTCTTTCCCTTGTTTTTCTCCAAGCTTATGAGAAAGCCTATACTGCTCGGGCAGTCTATGGGAAAGCTCTCCTGTTTTCACATTTTCCCAAGCCGTGTATCCACATTGTGGCACCCAAAACTGCCCCCAGCACTGGAAATGAGGCTGCCTGGCTGGTGATGCTGTGCCTGATGTCCCCCAGGACAGAGTTGGCTCTCCTGGCTGCCAGGGCACTGCTGACTCATGGTCAACTTGCCATTGATCAGGAGTAGGTCTGCTTTCATGGTACTGCTCTCCAGTGTCTCATTTCCCAGTCTATCCATATGTCCAAGTTTGCCCCATGCTGGGTGCAGGTCTCTCTGCAGGGCCTCTCTGCCTTTGCACTAGTCCAAATAGACAGAGGTCAACAGAAAAGCAATGTTATTTTCTGTCACACTCTCATAAAGTGTCTTGAGTTCAAACACAGTAGTAATGAATAACCAGTAGACTTTTTCTTATGTATGAAAATCTTCCCAGGTATCAGTCAGAATAGCTGAGCTGCTTTGCAGGAGTGGGAAAATGAAGAGGAGGCTAAACACACCTGCTCCACCGTGGTTATTATCTTTCTGAGAGAAATGGAGTAGAAAAGATCTTGACACAAATAAATCCACCACATTTTTCCTGAATTGCAGACTGTATCCTGAAATACAGACTGTATCAGAGCCCACATAATGGTTTGCCCTCAGGGCATAGGAATTTCCATATGCCTATCTTTTTCCAGTCTATAAGTAATGGAGAATAAGAGAAACTTTGCTAGCTCTGTGGCTCTTACATCACATTATAATGATTCTTCCAGTTAAGAAAACTCTTAAAGATGGTGAGGCTCTAGTATTGGGGAACAGGAAAGAGGTGGATTTTTTCTAATGTTTGACAACTCTCCTAAACAAGTGCACATTGAGCTTGGACAGAGGCTAAGAGCATCCAGGAAACTGGCAAAATGCTAGGGCTGTAAAAAGGGTTTTTCATTTATTATTGTGACATTTTAGCAAACAACAGCAGAAGTGAGACGCTGCCAATGCAGCAGAAATCAGGAAAGGGAAGGAAAAGTTGAATGAGAAAAAAGAGAACATGCAAGGGGATCTTGTGTCTGCTCCTTAATGTCATTAACTGTCATCAAGCTCCTCATCACCCTGGATGAGGCTGTGCCTCCTGGTCCTGGTGTTTACAGTAAGACAAGAACCATTTTGAGAAATAGAGAGCAACATGGGTACAAAGAAGATCTTTAGTCCAGTGATCTCTCATTTATAAAGGCAGGTGCCACATCTTTGTTCCCTGAGTTGCGTGTACTTGCTATGGGTGCAAAAATCTACTGAGTTCTGCATGGAACAGAAAAGCAAAGAGAAAATATCTTACTCATTTTGTCTCATTCATGATCTACTTTTGCACACAGCTTTTGGCAACCGCAGAATATGAATCATCCTCCAAATATGGTGTTTAGATCAGAAAAGCTTTTATAGTTAAGGATTTATTTGAAAATCAGCTTATCAAAATCAATTTAATTTTTGAGTTGACTTTAGGTCATCATCGGTCACTTAGAGGTTAAAGGAAGAGCAAGAGGAAAGCTAAAAAGCCTGGAGAGAGTCTTGGAGAACTCAAAATGGTAATGGGAAAGTTCAAAAGTACACATAAAAGTATGGTCTTTGCTTCCCCCAGACACATCTTGCCCTTCCTACACCTTCTTCAGATTCTCTTTGTTCCCACCAGTGGAGCACCTCTCAGCATTGTCCTTTGGGAGAGGCAGCTCCTATGGTCTGGTTTTCTCCATTACAGCTGTGAAGTGCATTGACCTGAGATTGCCTTAGATGCTTATCAACTTTCTTGCAGTCTAATGGGAAATTTTTAAAAAAGATTGGAAGCATGATAAAAAGGGTATTTTTTTTTTTCTACCCACTGAAATTGAGTAAGAAAGCAAAGGGTAGGAAGAATTCAATTAATGCTGTATGATCTTTAAAATTTATTTTTGGGATGCCATTGTCATGAAAATTAAGTCCTGTACATTTGCTTGAATGATCAGATAGCTATAAAATCAAATATGTGTAATATATGTATTTGTAAATATCGCTAGAATAAAAATTTCTAGAGAAGAGATTTTTTCTTAGAAGTTGTAAAATTGATAATGATTTCAGCCTTCTTCAGATTGTGTTACTTTTATAATTGTGTAACTATTTTTACTTGGAAATTAATTTACATTGTTAATTATGATTTACTTGCAGTTACTGCAACTACAAGTGTACATAAGAACTCACTGTATATTTTAAGATAATTTATCATTTAATTTATGGCTCTGTAAAAGCAGTTGCAAAGCTTTGTTCTTGAGCTTTTTTTGAGGGAGAAAATGTTCTGTTTGCTCAGTTAAAACTAGGAGTAATAAAGCTAGGTGTTATCTGAGTATTAGTTTATCATTTTCAAATTGATCATATAGCTGAGCCCAGACCTGAACTTTAGCCTTTAAAATATTTAACTTTTAGTGACCTAGGTCCTACAGAGAGGAAAAAACAACCTAGACTTTCATGTGGAGGCTTCAGCAAAAGCCATGTACAACATTCAAAATATCTCCAGTCTTGGCCATGCCGGTTTGGTTGTCTTTCTGTGTAATCAGTTTATCTTTGGGAGCCAGAACTTACAACGTGGTAAAGTAAAACAGTGTCAAAGCATTATTACATGTTGAGTGTCAGTAACCTTGCTTGATTTAGAAAACTGTTCACATTCTGCAGTTCAATATCTCAAAAAATCATTAGCTGTTAATTAACTCAAGCATTCTGCTTTTGACAACCACTTGATGTAATAAAACAAAGAAAATGTTATTAATCATTGAAATGTCCTATAAATTGATGTTGTTGCATATTAAACATAGCAACTACATTTGGATCAGGAGAGCTACTTTGTAAATGTCTGCTATAGCCTTTGGTTACTGAAATCCCAGATTGCCTATGTATTTGCATGAACTGTTGACTCCAGAGTTATAGAAAGCTTCTATATACTCACCATTTGTGCATCTGTTTTTCTCACAACCTCAAAAAAGCACTGGCTGAAATGGGAGAATTCAGTCATTCAACATAACATTTAGCTCAATAAAACAACATACAAGCTAGAAAGTTCTGGGAAATAACCAGTAATATCTCCTGTTTTACCCCTTGGTTCAGCAGAGGGTTCTCTTAATTGAAAGGAGTGGACAGGGCTTGCCTGAATGAGCGTCTCCCTTTTTGGCACTGCTATTGATTCCAGTACCAGAGTTCAGTGGAGAGGCTTTGATGGGCTTTATTGAACTCGGTCTTGATAGACAAGATGGTCGGGGCATCAACTATTCCACTTTGATAGAAATATTCATGCTTACAGAAGACACACATTATAAAACACCTTTTGCTCAAAATGATTTATTTGTCATTGTTTTCTGTGCATGCAGACTATGAACACTACCAAATTTCATGGAAAAAAGCTCTGTCATTTTGGCTAAATGCTCTTTTAATCAAAAACCCTTAGTGTTTTTATCTTTTAGGGGGAAAAAAGCTAAACAAACCCCAAACAAACAAAATCGAAACCAAAATCCACTTTCAATAATGTTTTTAAAAGTATTTCCATCCAAAATACTACTTTAGAGTTGAGTCCTTCTTAGATGTCAAAATATTCTAAGCCCAGATGTATTTACTTCTGTCTCTGCAAAAGCCTCACAAACTTTAATTTCTCTGTTTGCATGCTCTCCAGTGTTGTCTCAAAAGAAATATGGGTTTTCCGTGTGTGTATTAGTATTCTAACAGTCCACTGCAAAATTATAATAAATTAAAAAAAATAAATGGCAGTCTGGCTGTTGCTCACATTTGCCATATGCAGAATGCCATGCAGCCCCAGTTCATACTGCCATTTAAGATAGCTCCTGCCTTGAGGGAAGTTCTGCTCCAGGGCAAAACGAAAACATTGCTGAGAGCTCTGTTTACTGATTTTCCAATTCTAATAAGGACGCGAGCTCTATTAAGTGGAAAACGCCAGACAATTATGCTGTGGAAGAATTTAGCCTGAATATTTTGGAAGGGGCTTAGGGAGCTGGGTGCCTAAGCTCCCTTACCTGTCTCAGGATATTATGCACCACCACGTGTGAAGCAAAGAGTGCCCGATCTGCTTGATACAACTTTAGTTTCCTTGTTGAAATATGGAAATGTAGTCTCTGTTTCCAAGGATGCAGTAGCTATTTCCCTTCAAATATACCAGAATAGAGGACTGATGTGTAACAACTCTGAAAAAAGAACCAGTTAAGTTGCTTTCTTATTTTGGTTTTTTTTTTCTTTTTTTAAGAATATTTTTATTAAATATAATGCTGTTACTGGATAATTTATTTTGCAATGAAGTCCATGGGCAACTACAACTTTCTCCTTGCAAAGTTTTCATGAGAATGTGCAAGTAATGTATTTACAGTTCATATGTTTCATCCAAAAATGCTGTGAAAAAAATTAGAATTTCTCTTTGCAATTTGTCAACACAACATGAATATCAACCGAGGAAATGGTATTAAAGAACTCAATATGCTTGATATTTTTGACTTTGGTCAAACAAACAAAGTCCTGAGCAAAAAAGTAAGCAAACCTTTGTGGTTCTCATGTTTCCTTAAAAAACGAATCAAAGTAAAATCCCCCAAAATTTACAATACCTGTAACCTTTGTTTCCTTCTCATTAAAAAAAAAAAAAAAAAAAAAAAAAAAAAAGTAGGTGTAGGCAAAAAAAACCCAAAAAAACCCAAAGAAACAAAAAACCCCCCCAAAAAACAAAAAAGAGAGAGAAATTCCAACTAGAAAGCAAAATGCAATGTGTATATAGACTGTTGTACAATATGTTAGTCAGAAGCCACATTTCTCTTGTGGTAAAATACAGTTTAAAACTGGTAAATATTTGTGTCTATTTTGAGGCTTTGCTTCCAGCTTTCATTGACATATTTATTTTAATTAGATGAAACTTAAATTACAACTCACATAGTGTTTGAAATTAAATAAGATATTCTGGTTTTGCCAACAAATGACTTTGCCCTCTTTCAAGGGATCTGTATTGTTGGTGATTAATGCCAGGTAAGTTCCTTGACAATGACAATAAATTTCACATGTAGATCTAATTTTATTTCAGGCAGTCTATGTTAGCACATATAGCTGTTTGTCACCAGCAGTGATTCTCAAAGACCAGTGCTTCAAAATCTCCTATCCTGTATCTTAACTCATGTTCAGAAATGTTCAAGAATTTCATTAGACTGCTTGCAATTCCATTCAAATCACAATTCCAAGACATCTGGAGTCAATGTAATTACCACTAATAACTGCAGACATCTACTAATTTCCAATGTGTGGATACAATACAATCAGGAATATTTAATTCAGTGGTCCTACCTTCTTCATGCAGGAGTCTGTATTTTCAAAAGTCAAACTGGGACACCAAGTCAGTGTACAGGAAATGCAGTATATCTGTTTTTAATGTTTGGTGAAAAACTAGACTTTCTATTCCCTTTTATACTAGGAAGAGATTCCTCTTGTTGAGGCAGAAGTTCACTGCCTTTTGTCCTTAAGTATGATACATATGAATACATTCCTAAAGCTATATCATAATGAAGACTAGTGAGGCAAATTTCGTTTTTCACTTGGACTTTGTTTTGATTTTTCCTCTCCTTTTTTTTTTTTTTCTTGACAGCAGTGTAGCTAAAGAACTTGTAAAGTCTTTTCTTGGCCAGAATATATTCAGTGTAATTCAGACTGCTACAAAACTAGTAAAGCTTTTTGGGAAGGTGGTAGAAATTTGTCACGTGTCTCTTAGGGTAAAAGCAGGAGTAGCACTTTATTCAGACCTTGCACCTTCTTCCATCATTTGTACTTTCTTTGGCTTCATTTTGGTGCCCTGTAGGGGAGTTATAGGGTAGCACAGGGAAATCAATGCTGCTTTGAATAGTTTTAGTGGGGGCTGTTGCAGAATTTATTTGGGATGATAAAAACAGGCATATATACCTCAGGCACTATTTCCCAGCTATGTAGAACTGAAAAATTTTCTAACCTTTCTGGAAAACAGAAGCAAAAAGCCTGAGGACAACCTAACACAATACAGAGAAGAGTAAATTTAAATAATTGTTTCTTAGATTTTTCTTGTTTTGCTTTATATTTTGTAGATTTTTTGCAGACTATCGTTTGGTGTTCAGCGAATAATCAGTGATTTATAGGCTAAAGATTAGGCTGAAGCTTTATAACTTGTATAGTACCAACCAAAAATGTCAATCAGTTTTTGACAATGTTTTAACTGTGCCCTTGTGAAAGAAAAGATAAGAACTAGGTAAAACTATTTTGGGGGCTAAAAAATCATTGAGGTAATTAGTCTAGGCTGTAAGTATCTATGTGGTTAAACTCTCTTTGAATAAGTCCAACTTCATGTGACTGATTGTTAAGGACCCAATACAGCCCAACTTAGCTGGTTTTTTTATTCTAATTTTTTAAAGTATATGGAGAAATAGGAAAATCTGGAAAGGTTTATGAAATCTAGTCCTATAGTGCTCACCTAGATTCTATGTTTCCTCACAATACTTGACTCTACTGTGTATGGGGAGAATTTGTCAGGTGCCTGAAAGGGTGAATGTTCCCTTTCTGCAATACCGTTCTATAAGGTGGAAGGTGTTCCTGCCCATGAAAGGTTGGTGGAACCAGTTGACCTTTAGGGTTCCTTCCAAACGAAACCATTCTGTGATTTTGTGTTTCTGTGAAGATTGAAAGAGTGAAAGAGTGGACAGGCCACCTTTGGCATCTCCTTTTCTGCCAAAGCTAGTAAAATAGCTCTGAATGAAAACATCTGTGAGCTTGAGCGTATCCAAATACAATCAGACAAGAACTAGATAGAAAACATATCTCCTAGATTTGTGACCTTTCATATACATTAATATCCAAGCAGCAAATTCAGCAATTTTTTTTCATGCTGCATGCAAAAAGAAGGCAAAAATTGAATTAAATTATTGGTAAAGAGAAAAGAGGTAAAATAGTGAGTCAGTCATCTGATCAAGAAACATATCAAAGCAAGACTAAGAGTATAGGTACTAAGATGTTTGCTAATTGATACTAACCTCTGCAGTGTCGTGTAAATCTGGAAGCATGCTTATTTGCAGTTAAACTGATGCAGAGGGCATTATGCATATCCATCTTTCTTGGAATATGCATGATCAATTATGCAATCAATGTATTTTTTTCATAGAATATATAAAGTATTTAAAAGGTAAAATTTTTCATGTGTTGTCTTAATTCTTAATTACATTTTGTGTATAAAATTTTCTTCACATACAGTATCAAATGCAAAAGTATATTTTAGTGCCTGCTCTCTTCCGTGCAACCTCCCTGCTTCTCTGGCTTCTGCTCTTGACTTCTGCTTCAAACTGCCTTTGCCAACAAACCTCCCATCTTCTCCCTGGACCACTGCAGAACAGGCAGTCACAGCCACAACTGATGACAATTAACTACTTTCCTCAGAAATCCTTGGGCTTTGTTAGCCCTTTGCATAGTTACAGATTTTTCATTTTAAAAGTAGTTTCTTTTAATAATGTCACAGAAGGTCCACTATATATGTACATATATATATACATATCTATCTATCTATCTATCTATCTATCTATCTATCTATCTATCTATCTATCTATATCTATATCTATATCTATATCTATATCTATCTATATCTATATCTATATCTATATCTATATCTATCTATATCTATATCTATATCTATATCTATATCTATATCTATATCTATATCTATATCTATATCTATATCTATATATCTATATCTATATCTATATCTATATCTATATCTATATCTATATCTATATCTATCTATATCTATATCTATATCTATATCTATCTATATCTATATTTATATCTATATACCTATATCTAATCTATATAAATCTATTGGGAATTATTTAGTATTTTTGAAGAGGCCTAAGCTCCAACATTAATAGAGAAGTCTGAACAGTATTTTTGACAAGATAATCTATGAATATACATAAAAGAAAAACCTCCCATGCAGAATATTTCAAGACATAAATTCAGCTTTTGTGCTTTCAAATATTTCAGAGGTATTACATAAGAGTAAGAAAATAAAAAAAAAACAAAAAACAAGTTACAATAAAATGTTGGGAGGTTTTTTTTTTCATAACTGATAATAATTGCATTGATTTTATATCCCACACAGCTCTCAGAATTGCAACTTTCTTTTTTCTAAGAAGCAAAATGATTACAGCTTTTTTTATGATGCAGGCTATTGTGAAACTTAAACAATTATTTGTACTTTCTCCAGTGCCTAATTTGCAATTTTTAGCCTCTGCTATTTGAAATTCTCATTGGATTTCTGATTGAGCCTTCTTATCCTAAACATCCATGGGTTGTCAGGTGCTCCAAAATGACCTTTTGGAAAAATATCAAAACTATTTCCTGGAAAAAGCTTATAATACCTGATGTCTGCATTTGTTTTATATTTCTGGTTCCTTTCTTGAGATTCAAAACTATCTTCAAATTGACTTTTTTTCTTGATTTGTTCTTCTGGTTGGTTGGACAAAAGGTATGAATCCTCTGTAAAGCACCAGAGCAGAAAAGTGTTTGGGAAAAGTATATCAGGTTTGTCAGGTAACACCTTCGATCAGGCACTGAAACTTAGGAACAAGAATCAGCCTTATTGATTATGCCTCCATTTTCTCTCCTTGTTTTGATTTTTTCCCCATGAATGACAGACACATTTCCTTATTTTTCTCTCCCTTCTTCTTACATCCTTAAGGAGAATCTGTGAAGAGAATCAGGTGTTCCCTTTCATCTCCGAAGGCCTCTCAAAATCATATGAAGGAAAGAATTTTCCCCCTGTGGATAAGCGAATATATTCACTCTAATTAAATATCATTCTCTAGTAGAATCTTGCTTGGTACAGAGTGCTCAGTAAGGGCAAAGGAAGTACAAGAATAAACAGTAAAGAAAATAACTGTGCTGGATTGCAATTGTTGCCTCTTTCTCACAGTTCTGGTCTGGATGTCCTAGAGGCTGAATCACTACATCCTAAAGCAGGTAATTGCTTTTCCCAAAAGTGATGCTAAGAGTACTATTGGCTGCTTCTCTGAAAAGGGCTCATAAGTGCAATGATAAGAGGTATAAGAAAAGAAGGCCTGCCTTCCTTCTAGCAAAATTCTGAATCTATCTCATGAATTTTTATTCACTTGCTTGATATTAAGACTTTTCTTGCCCTGTGTGTTCTTCACTTCTCTTTTCCTCACTGCTCACACCATGGTGTGTAACTCCTCCCTTTCTTCTCCCTTCCTCAGTCTCAATGGACACTTAAATGTTAGTGTAGCTCTGGGAGAAAAAGTCTTGTCTGGAAGCAGGAATTCTCATAATTTATGACAGCTGTCAAAACTTCAGGCACAGTGGTTTCAAAAGTCTTTGCTGATAAAAGCTCCCACTTACAATAAAGTCTGACCTGTGTGGGTAGTACAGTGAATTTTTGAGCTTTGCTTCCATGCCTGAAGGGTGCCAGAAATCGCCAGCCTCTGAGAATTTAGAGACAGCATGAATTGTGCCATGAGACTAGGTTTCTTTCTTTTTTGGATAAAATTCAGCTTTTTGTAAAATGTCAAACTTCATAAAATGCCAGACAGAAAATATTTTTATTAAGTCAATTGACATGTTAAAAAACTGAATGCTTCTTTGAACAGAATTTTTTCTTTCTCAGTAAGAACGTACTTTTTTGAAATGACTTGTGGCTGTCATAAAATGTTTGGTAAGGAATGTACTGAGGTGTCTGGTCAAAGGCAGATGTGCTCTTCTCATTTTGGTGGGATGATGGGAAGAGGTTGGTGGTAATGTCTTGTTGCTTTACCCTCTTTGTAATTCCTTGTTTTGCCTGAGCCAGAGTCCACTGTAGTGGAACAATTGGACACCAGAAGCCATGGGCATATAAGACTGTTAAGTGCAGAAGAATTCTTCATAATTCACATGAAGAAGCACTTCCTCATAATAAATAAAGCATAATGGATTTAAGAAAAAGGGAAAAAAAATCATTTTCTGAAAGGTGTTTCTTCTAGTGGTTCTTCCAGTGGGGAAGCATTGCCAGTTTAATGATGGACTGTGCTCCGAGTTACCTGTCAGTGGGCCCAAACAGACATGAAGGAAATTTACTACACATTTTTGTTAAAACCAAAACACTGTGTTTCTCTCATTTCATGATTGCAGTTGGCAGCCCCTTTGGGCTGTGGAAACTTTTAATATTGACATTGAAAAGATGTTCTTGTAGTCATAATTCTTATACAATTGGCTACAATTTTTCTGCTTCTATTTATGCTCCAATGCATGGCTATATTCCACAGTCTTTAAATGTGGTTCTCGATTTTTGTCTTGATTCCAGAAGCCATCAAAAGTGAAAGATACATGCAGAGAATTAAATATCAGACCTTAAAACATAAACTTCAAAAGTTGTCTGATCTTTTAGTGATTGGATGTAAATGCCAAGGCTAAAAAAACCCAACAAAGCAGTATTTCCCTCTAAAGAATAACTCAGGTCTTGCACTGAGAGTCATGAGATGGCTATGAATTTCCCCACCTATTTTATCTATCGGGCCTAAAACAAAGGGCAGCAGGAATGTCCTCGGTTCATTCTTCCGTGGCTAGAGAAGTCACCAGGAATACAGGGGACAAATACTGAAATGCCACAGGTGCTTGAAGGAACATAAATATTGAGTCATGTTTTTAACTATATCTAGTGCCCTTAATTCCAAGTAACGTGGTATTTCAGGGTTGGCATTCTCTCAACCTCTGTTTATGAAACTCTTGCAGGTCACATTAAAAAAATGCATATTTATTTTCTGAGTGAAAATAGAATGGAATAGAATACATTGGTAGTAAGGATATGTGGGATGCTTATTCAGTAATGAAGGAGACTTTGGTTTCTGTTTCAGGTCATTTTAATTCTTTTTCTAGAAAACATAGAGGAAGCAGTTGGTGAGATGGAGGAACACATATTAATCTTCAGAACAGTCTACAGACAGGTGACTGGGCTTGAATGTTGGAGAAATACCCCTTCATGAAAGAGAAAGATTTGAAAGTAACTCAGAACTATGGAAATTGCTTTAGCTATTAGGGCATTATTCCAAAGAACAACCCACATTAATCAAACTGGTTTGTATATCTTGAGTGATAATACTTGTCTAAACTGGTATCTTTTATGTTAAAAATACTCTATGCATACATAAAATATTTTGTTAATAAGAAGAGACGATAGCCATAAAGAAACAGTCCTTGGGTTTGGTGCAAAAGTCTGTTTCCCAAGCTAGGAAATAGGGATGAAACCATGACTCCTCTTTTCTTCCTTCCTCCATTTTATTGAGAACATTTTGAACTGGACAAACAGCTTTACTGAGACACTAATGGCTGAATGTAGAGAGCAGATTCATCCAGGCACATGAGTCTGCAGGAAAAGATAGGATGAGTTCCAGACACTGAAGCTCTTAAAAGTGTCAGATTCTTGACAAGTGATTTCAGTGCCTGATCCTGCTGCATGTGAAGTGATGCTTTAATTTGCAATTGAATGACAAAGTCCTCAAATCTTCCTTGTATCCTGAGTAATTGAAGAAAGACTCTGCAGTGTAAAAACTCATAATGATTCTTCTGTGTCATTTTGCACTTTTTGAAAGGAATTTGTTATCATTACATTGCTCTCTTTCATATTTTTATTAGCAATGAGCTGCAAATATGAGATGCACACCTGGATTATGTGCTTGTATTTACAGATGAAATGGAAAATTAAAAAGAGAATTTCTATTGCATCTGTGCTAATTCTGCAGAAGCTCTCTGACACTGATCTTTACACTTCATAATAGTTTCTTTCAAGCTCTGATGAGAAAATAAAATATGACCATTCTTTGTGTTATTTGTTGCTGTCCATACCAGAGGAAGAGATTACTTTATAGTTACCTTACAAGTGGAGATTAATTTAATGAAGTAATTAGAGTAAGTTAAGATAAAATCTTAGATGAGAATCTTTGAAATGGGAGACAGAATCTTTTTTATTGCCTGTTGTGCATCTCTGTATTTCCTGGAGCTGGAGAATGTTAATTTTTGAGCACTTCCTGTCATGTTAGAACTTAAAAGCAGAGCTGGAAGCCTTTCTAAATAATGATTTATTTCTTTTAGGAATTTGAGAAAGGAACACTGGTAACTGAGATTTTCATTGGTAGAAAGTAGATTGCAAATTAGCTGGCAGCTCTTACAGAATTATCTGCACATGCAGTAGGGTAGATCCACTCATAGGCTATGAATATTTTGTGCCATTTTGGCTAAGCAAAGGAGCATTCATGACTGCTTGATTTTTTTCCAGAGTATGTGACAGAAAAAAAGACATACCGACATATTCTCTACATTATTTGTGATATAATTTTACAAGTTACCATAGAAATATAACACACAGAAATTAAACCCACAAGGAATGAGGAAAAAGGTGAGAAAGCATGAAGGTCTGAGGAAATATGAGGTCTTTCTTCTGGAAGGGAGTTATAATATTGGAGCTCCATGGCCATTTACCTCAAGTCTCGACCTGTGGCTGGATGCATCAAAGGATGAATTTAAAGGAGAATGTTAGCAGTGGAAGCATAGGAATCCCTTTGTGATTCTCTGGATCATGACCTGAAACATGTCCCAGGCTGAATTATGTAACTTTGGGGTAGAATACAAACATATATTGCCTCTAAAGTATTTTATTTTTTTCTTTTTTTAACTAACTCTTGTTCTGTCTCTGCATATGTTTACACTGATCTTAGCCCCTAGACTGTTGAACTCCAAATATGTTCTTGATGAGTCTTGTTTTCCTTTACTGTCATTCGTCTTTGAAGATAAAGCAGCAGTAGGGCTTAATTTTGGTTTATAATGATAAATTATGCATAGAAATTAGTGTCCCCACTTTTTCTGCTTCTTTTAACAATTAACTATGATAAATTTAAAGCATATTTTGTTGTCTTGTGATCATAAGGCTGTCATGCAGTGGCTTCTCTGCATTTTTTTAAGTAATTTGGTCTACAAATCATCCCCTGTTCTGGAAGTCTATGTATAAAAGAAGTTTTGGTTGCTTTAAGAGAACGGTTTTTTTCTTCACAAGAACTTGTTCCAGGGTGACAGCATTATTTCCATGTCTGTACTGCATTGGTCTATTTGCACTGGAAGATAAAAAAAGGAATCAAAAGTTAAAAATGTTGCAAGGTAGGTGTTTGTTTGGATCTTAAGGCTTTTATGTTTTTAATTCATGACTACCAAGAACCAGGCTGTGAACAATATTACTCAGCACAGAGGGGAAGCTTTGAAAAGAAACAGAAACCACTTTGTGATCCTGGTGATCTTTATACCCTTTATATTCCAGATGTTACAAGGTATGGAAATAGAGTTTCTCTATCAGTGAGTGACACATCTGTTCCCCTGGTCTGAGGAAATTCTGCTTGGAAATACCCTGAAGCATGGCAGTTCAGGACCCTACCTATGGAAATGAATCCGTGTGTAAAATGCCTTGTACATACGGTAGCTGGGGATTTGGTTTTACCTTATTTAGTGTTAGAAAAGGTTTGGTATTTGGGGATTTAATAATCCAGTTGACTTTTGACTTGTTCTTTTTGTTAATTTTCTTTTCATGTTTTATAATCAGCTTTATTGATTGGGGGTGGCAGATTAACTGTACCTTAAATTTGAAAATTATGGAGACTAAATCAAATCAAAGTAATTTCTCAATACTTTTTTATTTGTCTGAGGGTAAGCAGTATAACATTTGCCTCATGGGAGTGATAGGTCTCTGCACAACTGCCACAACACATAGAGTTTTTGGTAAATATGGGTGGCTGTAAAATGAAGTAAACTTCAGCAAATTGTTGAGCATGGACACATAATCTTTTATAATTAATGGTTTCTGAAACCTGAATAATGGGGACTTTGGAAAACTTTCATTGCTTAACCCCGGCAGGGAACTCAGACTCACATAGCCACCTGCTCACTCTGTCCTGATGTGTTGAGGGAGAGAATTAGAATAATAAATACAAGAAAACTCTTGAATTGAGGTAAAAAAAGCTTAAGAGGCAGAGAAAATGTCATGCACACAATCAAAGCAGAAAAAATGATTCATTCACCACTTCCCATGGCCAGGCTGGTGTTCAGTCATTGCCAGGAGAGCAAGGCTCCTTTACCTGTAACAGTGGCTTAGGAAGACAAAAACCATCACTCCGAAAGTCCTTCTCCTTTCCCTACCTATATATGCTGAGCATGATTCCATATGGTATGGAATGTCTCTTGGATCTACAGGAGTCAGCTGTCCCCTCTGTGTCATCTCCCACTGTCTTGTGCCATCCCAGCCTCTTTGCCTGGTAGGGTGGGGTGAGAGAGAGAAAATGTCTTGACTCTGTGTAAGGAGTCCTCACTGCTCAGCAGTAAGGAAAAAGTCTTTAAATTGTCAATAACATTTCCAGCACAAACACAAAACATGCTCCCATACCAGCTACTGGGAAGGAAATTAACTCTACCCACCACAAAACCAAATGACTCATGCAAGTGCACCCTTAAATTTGGAGAAAGCGCTGCACATATCTTTGTCTCATCAGGACAGGGCAGACAGATGCATGTCATCACCATCAAATGATGGAAAGGATTCTTGTGAGGAATTGATTAAAAATTACTACTGCTATAATGTCTTGTTCCCAAGGTAAGTGGGACAGGAGACACAGTTCCTCCCCTCTGCCACAGTGATAATGTTAGAAGGATGATCATCAGCCCTCAGTTCAGTTCTTCTGGGGCAAGATCACATTCCCTATCCTGACTATCCTGTGTTGTGCTTTCCACCCCACTTCAGGGCAACATAGGTCATTTTGAACCAGGCTCATGAATTTCTGACGAAGTTAATAAAGTAGATGAAGCTTATATCTTATTACTTTATATCTGAACAGACTTTGTCTCTCAGATGCACAGTGATTTTGGTTGAATTTAAAGATGGGCCAAATTAATGAATAAAATTCAAGAGTCTGGCCTAATTACAGAGCTGTCCTCAGTCTGGGTACTCTGCTACAGCATTCTTCTTGCAAGTGATTCCCTTGGGGAACCATATCTCTGTGCAAGGCCCTCATGTTACATGCCTTAGATTGAATGATGTAACCACCTCTGCAAATGTGCTATAAGGATTGCTGAGCATAACTGAAGATAGATATGCCCTGCATGGGTGAACTGAAGATAGATATGCCCTGCATGGGAGAAAAATATATTTATTCCTATTTTTTTGAGATCTTAATGCATCTTTTCATAGTTCTCTGGTACAGTGTGTTGCATCATGCCTAATAGTTTCTGTGGTACAATAAATAGTAAGGAACTGTTGCTGCTAAAATATTACAAAATTTTTATGCCTGAAAAGTTTTGATTTTGAAAAATCAAAGGCCAGTGGAGATATAATACATAGCTATTGAACATTCAATTAATTTTCATGAACTTTGTTTCAGAGACAGTGACTTGAAATCTGCAACACTGGTGAAATAGCTGTGTCTTGCTGTGTTTCCAGATTCATGTTTGTATACGAGGAGCATTGATTTATACCAAGAATTTCAGCCAGCTTCAGTCATGTTGTAGACTCTTCCTGTCACTCAGTAATGACTTTCTTATCACAGAGGACCAGAAGGGCCCTTGTCAGTGTTTTCAGATAAGAGTAGTCTCTGGTACAGTGGGTCACCAGCCAGCACTGCCTCTTCTGGGTGGTTCTGTTGTCAGCTTGGCTCTCCTGGAGTGTTTCTCATCCAGGCAGGTTGGAGATGCAGAAACCAATCAGGGAGTTCTCATGGGCCCCGACTCTACTTATGGGCACAGATCTTAGGGTCACTGATAGCATCCACACACTTAATTTTTTTCCTCAGCATTGCCATTTAGACATGTCTTACTAAAATTTGGTCCCTGTTGCCACTCATAATAGGCAGCAATGTTCCTCTCGTGATCTCTGCAACTGCAGCAGGAGTGACATGTTACCGATCTGTTCACTTGTGTTGCCAAAATCTAGGTCCCTCAGAGGTGACAGGTCTGGCTAGAAGAAAGGCTGTGGAGGGAATATTAAGGAATTAATTTTCGGTATGATTCTCTGTAACAGGGGAGTAACACACAAAGATACATAATTGAGGTATAAATAGAAATTATTTTGGCTTTGTGTGTGAAAGTGCACTCGGAAGCCCATTTCTATTCAATACATCAATATTTAATGTGTCCAGTTATATTTTAAGGGAATTTTACAAGAGATGTTCAGCAATCTGTGTTGTTATACACCTGCCTGGCTTAGCAATGGAGCTGAGCAAAGCAGACACCTGCTGCATTAACCGCTGCCCTCCAAGTGATTTTCTGCACAGCAGAACATCTACTATGCAACCTAAAGGAGAAATCCAGGCTATTTCTTGAGTAGGAAATGATGTTATGAAGAACACAGAGAAAAAAATAGTGATGTTTTCGAAAGGACCAAGATTTAATCTCAGTGAGTTTAATATCCATGTCTGAGGTTTTGCCTCTCAGGAAGACTGCTCGGCCCTCACTTACCATATTATATATTCATTGCATGTTTACTAGCTTGACCTTAAATCCAGACTGTAGCAACATGGTTTTGTTGAACTACTTGAGTATTCAGCCAGCTTGCCCAGAATGTCTATATTGTAGAATAGCATCCTGAAATTACAATTATGCAACTCGAGAAGGTAATGCTCTGCTCTGGATTAAGTGCTTGATTCGTTTTTTGCTATCAGTATAATTATTCATCACATTAGATCTTCCATGTGGGTCAAACAGTTTAGTAGCAGCTTGATTCTCAGGTTGTACTCATATTTGCAGTCTGTTGTCATGACCCTCGTCAAGTCCAAGGAACAGAGATTTAGGCTTAGACATGGGAGCTCTCAGTTTTATTTCTGTCTTTGGCAGTACCTTGGAAACTGGAATTATTAAACTAAGCTTCTGTCTCTCTGGTTTCCTTTCCCTCCCATCTTTACGTGCTTTGTAATTTAACTGTGGCTTTGTACTTTTTGCAGTTGCCATTTCTGACTGGCATAGGAGGCTCCCCTGGGGAAGGACCTCTGGATGTGATGGTGGTGTGAGACGCTGTGGCTCAGGTGAAAGGCTTGTGGGGTGTGGCAGGAATGGCTCCCCTCCCACAGCATGAGGCTTGTGCTGTGGCTCTCACCACGTGTTACACACACACAGTATTTAATCCTGGCTGCTCTCACCTCCAAGGCACTAAGGCAATGTAAATAACCTTTACACGGGGTCTTTTCCTCTGACAGCTTAAAAATGTGCTGCTTTAACACTGCAGAAACTGGCAAGAGTGTCTGCATCTTTGCTCTTGTGGCTTTGGTGTGTTGGATGACGTTTACTCCTGGGACTGAAAAGATGATTGAGAGAGGCTTTTTTAAGGAGTTAGCTTCATAGGATTATTTTAATCACAATGTAACTTTTAAGGTACACTGGTTTAATTTAGTATTTTGAATTATGTTTAATGATTTCTGTTTTTCTCTTGTGTATACTTATTTTTATCATGAGTTTTGCTCTATATTTAAAGTGCCTGGAGTGCTTTCACAGATAGGCGTTACATAAATAAAATATATTCTTATTTTAATAAGCTGCAGCAGGGCAGCAATTGGAAAATTCCATATGTCCATATTATCTTTTTAATGGTTCATATTGCCAGGATTTACTGTGCAAGGATAAAGGTAGAGTAGAAAGAGGAAGTTCCATGTGGAAAAGAGAACCTGCCACCTGCTTCCATATGCATACTGAAGAAATATTTCCCTGAAGACATTAAAACATGCAGTAGGTTATACATACACATATATCTCCAATCTTTCTCTTCCTGTCTCTTGCAATATTGTGGAAAGGGTAAAGAGCAGCAGCTAAATGTTTGGCTAATATGGGAGATTTCAGGAATCTGGTGAGTTTAATGATTGCAATACAGCTATGCAGGAAAACATTTTGAGCTGTGATCAAAATGTTTGTCATGAGTGTACAGACAGGAGTGTCTCCATTGTGCCTTGCATTAAACACTTGAACCAAACAATTCTGAATGGTCAGAAATGTTCTGCTAGCTGGCATTCTACTGGTCATTTGTTATTGCTGCAAACATCAGCACTTCCAAAAGCAACCCAAATCATTCTATGAATACTTAAAATATGAGAAAACAAAACAACTCATGAAATCCTGTTTCCAGCTGGAATGCCAGGAATCTCTTGAGAAATTCTGGTTTTCTGTGATTTCCACTGGCAAATAGGAAGTTGTAGTGGTACAAAGTTGCAGGTGTCAGGCTGCAGCAGCAGTCTTTTAGCCAGAACCTTGGCTAAATGTCCTGGGGTTGACTCTCAGCTCCACAGTGTCTGGCAGGACTGGCTCACCTCCAACAACTGCTTCACTACTGCTCTCTCTTTTTCTTCTTGGACCAGTGACTAATTCTGAGTATGTATTTTTACGAGGGTGTAGTAGAAAGTACTCAAGATCTTAACCAATGTCTCAGCTCAACCAGAATTCAAATAATCACTTGGATATTTAACTATCATAAACAATAACCATAAAGATGTTTTTTGGAGACAATCTGTGATTCCTGTTTTGAGTTTCTGACTCAGTCTGTGTTTGGTTTTTTTTGTATACTGATATATTCAGATAAGATTCTGGTACTTTGGACATGGTACTTCTATTTGGCACATTGTGAACATGAAAAACTAAATAGAGCTACTTAAATTTTATGATCATCTATGTCTTTGGAGATCATAATTTGAAAATTGTTCAACGTTTTACATGCGGTTTCCTTCCTAGTGTGGCAAAGCACGCATATAGGCATGCCTACACAGCAATTCTGTTCTACAGGAGAATGTATTTTATTTCCACTGGAACTCCTTTCTTGCAGCTTTACTTGTAGGCTTTCTTCTTTCGTCTCTTTTTTTTTTTTTCCCCAGCCATAAGAATTTTTTGTATTAACTCTGTAATATTTACAGTGTAAAAGGTGCCTAAGGCATTTTGTGGTTTTTGCAAACTGAGAACAAGAGAACAAGGTTTCTTTTACTTGCTGGAAGATAGACTCCTGCTTGGAGATATTAGTCTGCCTGTTGATAGTCTGGCTGACCACAAAGGAAGAAAATGCCCTGGTCTGTTAATGCTGGGACCACCAATGACATATCATAGCTGTATGCCAGCACTGGAGCCTGGTTTCCTAGATGAAACTCACCTTAATATCTCACAAACATGGGAGAAAGATAGGAAATACAGGGTGGCACAGGAGTATGTCATATGGCTGAGACCTGGGCCAGTTTTCAGCAAAATTTGCAAGTAGTCTGAATGAAGGGCAGAATTCAGCATTTGAGTAGCATGGTCTTATACACAAAATTTGTTTTGTGAAATACAGAATTTTGGTATTGTTTAAAACACTGGTTTTAGTTGTGCCAATTGTTTTGATTTCATTAGATTCAGAAAATGCACGAATGCTGAATATTTCTTATCACTATTATAAATCACTTTTAGAGATAGAAAACCTCTTTTAGCTCTACATCTTTGGATGTATTGCTTGCACTATATTTCTGCCTACATACCTTAAACAGAAGTAATGGTTTAACTTTATCTCTTCTTGTTGTCCCTGGTGCATTGGAGTGGCTACCTAGAACAGAGGCTAGACAGAGTTAAGAGAATAAAGTAGGTATTTATTAAAGGCCTTCAATAGATACACCCTGGGAAGTGTAAAAGCCTCACAGAGACTACACTCAAAATGGATGTCACATCGGTCACGAGTTTTTCACATATAGGTAAGTTTTGTCTATTTGCGTATCCCGGGTTAATTCTCAATTACAGGTTCAGGTAATGAAGTCATATTCCCCCAGCTCACTCCCCACAACTCACTTTTGCTTATGCTTTTCGGGGCCTGAGGCTGTGGTGTGTCTTCGGATCACAGGCCCACAGAGATTGTTTTGTCTCACCAAAATGTGAAGACACTTAACTACACTTTATATGGAGTTTAGAGCTATGCACTACTGCAGTATAGGATTTGAAAAATATAAAAGTTAAAATCTTAAGGCATCATCCCAACAAGCTGGATATGATACACCTCACATACCAAAATGTTGTGTCTCTGACGCATCTTATTCTTAGCTAGAGAAGTTGTCCAAATTCAGAATGAGAATAAAAAGTTGTCATCACTCTGAGATTGCATTTGAGTGTCAGGTACACCTGGCAGATGCAGGCAGATGGGAAATGCAAGTGACCCTGTTAGTTATGATGGTACTCAGAATCCTCAGTGCAGCAGAAGCACGACTGCTATTGTGTTATATAGGCATTAGGAAAGGCAGTGCTCTAAGGAGATTTGGAAAACAGCAATAAAACAGCTTGCAGATGTTTCTGAGATGCTGGAAAGGAGAATGTGATGGAGCACAAAGGTGATTGTTTTAAAATGGAAGGAGAGTTCAATGGGGACTGGCAGGAGTTCAGTGCTGCCCAGCCATCCTATTCATTTTTGATGATGCAGAATGGGAGAAACTTGTTATCCAAAGGACCAGTTGCTATGCGCTCTCCTTCTGCAACCTCCAGATGCTGTCTAAATTGTGTCACTTTATAACAAACATCTGTAGGACATATAGAATACCTTTTACCCAGAGGAGAAGTATAGGGAAAAAAGACAGCAAAACAAATTAGCCAGAGAAACAGACTGTATCATCTTCACAATTTTGGAGAGGACAGAGATGGAGAAGGTAGAGGTGGAGGAGCAGAAATGCAAAGGAAAGTTGTTGTGACACACCTATGTTGAATCTGGTTAAGTCAGCTTAATTAATGCAATTTTTTCTCTGCCTTCCTAAGGCTCCCTTGACTGTGTTTTATGGAAAATGGCTGTTTTGCAGCAGCACAGAATATTATAGATCATTCCAGTACTGTCCCTTCTGATACAAAAGTTTAGCTGTGGCTCAGCTTTCTATTTTAAATTCTCTTTTTGCTCTTAATCCAAATTAAAAGTCATTAGCTTTGAAAGGGTGGGCTTATTCCTGCAAGTGGAAAAACAATGTTATATGTGACAGCTTTCCTAAGCATCTGTACACACAGGGCTCATCTGGCAGTGGTACCTTATTCAGCATATCCCAGGAATGAACAGCTACCTCCAGATGACAACGTGCTGTGCTCTTATGACAAATGGTATTTTGTCGTGGAAGCTTTGAAAGCCAAATTTAGCAATATTCTGGTAAGTGCTTTACAAAATGTAACCATTGCAAACTAAATCTTCATCTGCAGATGGTTACAAAATCTTTGTTTTAAAAGATACTAAAAAATCCATAAAACATCTTTCTTCCTTGATTCCACACCTACACATGCTGCACACTATCACCTGCTAGCTGGTTACCTGCATTACTAGATGTTTAAATGTTTGTTTTAGTTTGTTTTTTTTTTTTAACTATAAGAAGCAGATATATGCAGTTAACATTTAAAAAAAGGGCCTTTTCGTACTAATTTAGCCTCACCAGCATTATCTGTGTCCCTGCAGTCACTACTTTGGGTTGCATCCACTTTTAATACCTATTCCCAGGTGCCACACGGTGGTGCTCCTGACTCTGCATTGCTCGGAGCCCTGAGCTGGCTGAGAGCAGCTCCAGATGCTGTGTGCTACCAGAGCTGATTTGGGAGGGAGGGCTGCACACAGCTCTGCAATGAGGTGAACCATGCCATGAGATGGGGCTGTACTTTTCTCCTAGGACTCAGCTACCAAATTAGGTATGGGAAGAAAGAGCTGAATAGTGTCAGCTGATAAAAATCCTCAGTATTGTGCATGTACATACATGTATACTTAACCTCTTTTACAATTGATTACTACATGAATTTTACATGCTGGCTTTGTTTTGGTAGACCCATACCTTCCCATTTTCTCTTTGCTCAATAGTAGGCTTCCGTAGTTTCACAGCTCAGTATTCTCCAGGCAGCAAGGATGACAACCTTTTCTCTGGATCTTTGATAAAAATGCAGAGAAGCAAGGCAGAGAGGGGGGAGATGTGCCTCTTTCTCCATCTAAGGAGGGACCAGTACAAAATCAGGAGCTGCCTCAGTGGCCCCAGGCAGGATCCCCAAACTGGAGGAGGTCAGCAATTGTGCTGGCCTTGTGTCAATTTAAAGACTTCTTCTCATAAGAAAATCTTTATATCCAAGGTGATATCCTCACCTATATCAAGCCTACAGCTCAGTAAAATCGACAGGAATTATTTCACTGACTTGCATATACTTTGACTCTGGTCCTGTGCACCGTAGTGATCTGTCACCTAAAGTTTAATTCTGTGCATTTAGGAGTTAACCTCCTACTGAGAATTTCTGATATCTTTATTAAAACTTTAATCAGGAACTCAGACATTTTTGTGAATCTAACTTTTAAATTGTGTGAAGTCATCTTTTTTATTAATTCTTATAAAAACAATTGAATATATGACTTACAAGGATAGTTACATGTGCTCACCTTTGATGAATTTGTAAAAGTTTCATTAGATTTGTATAGTGTACTGGGCTAGTAGGTCATCTAAAAGAGAAGCTCTAATAATATCTATGTACATTGGACTGTATGAAATTTTTAGGACTGGCAGTCATGTTATCTATATAAACACTCTATTCTGTAATGCATTATTAGCATAATTTTTTAAAAGTTTATCTTTTCTGTCTTTGCATGTCTTTGGATTATTTATATAAATATGTATCTTTTCCATAAAGCCAAAACCCAGCTATTGAAAAAGTATCTTAAGTTAGACTTCCAGTTATGGGCAAAGTCAATAGCTTTATGTGATGGGATCCCCTGAATCTAAGGAAGCATGATTAGTTTCTTCCATTACCATTTTCATAATTATTCATTGTGTGTGATCTCTATAAAGAACCAATGTTAAACAGAATTCTTTACTCTTATTTAATATAATTGTAAACAATTCTCCAAACATGAGTAAGTGAAGGTTGCAGCTGGCAGCTGGCCTTTGCTAAGAACTGAGACATGACTAGACATCCCCAGGAGGCACCTCTCTGCACTAAATAAATGGACACAGAGACCATGGCAGGCAGCATTAACCCTGTCCGTGTCGACCAGTGACAATTATGCACTTCTAATGCAGCCTTACATATCAAAGACAAACATTGAAAATATAAATATGGAAACTACACTTTGGTATTTTGAATGAGTTCAGTATAAGAAGGAACAAATAACCAGGGTTGCATTTACAATGAATGGTGTCTCTGATGGGTGGTGGGTATAGACAAGAGAAAAGCCTCAGCTGAAGTAAGTCCAGCTGTGCAGGGTGCAGATGCCTGCAGAACAAGGCTGCTTGTTTTCCAACAGGCTTGAAAATTATCCTGCCACTTAACCTTGTTCTTTATCTTTGTTGACTGAAGAACTCATACACAAAGGGCTGACATTAAAATAGTCATAAAAAGGGGCATATTATAATATTTATTCTGTTATTTCATTGCATCATTTTCCAAATGGAAGTGCCAGCTGATGTGTCAGAGCCAGCTACTTGCATCCTCACAGGCTGATAATTTGCTATTGATGGTATTTTGTGAAATGCTGAATTGAATTTGTTCTCACTGACAAGAAATCCTGAACGAAATTTTCTCCTTGAGATAGCATGAAATGGAATCACCCAGACCAATCTAGAGACCTCTTTGTTGTCTTTATTCAGTAATTACATACGTTTAACTACAAAGTCAGATCCTGATGAATACATTAAAATATAAAGGCTTGGTGCCAAGGAAAGAGGTAAAATGTACATAGGTTTCTATATGTGTAGACTTGTAGAGACTTGGAGGATTTATTTCTCTTGTTTCTCTCCTCAGAATGGATTAAAAGATTAGTATTTTACTGACCCTATATCAGAAAATACTGTGGAGGATAAACTGCAAATATTGAACTAGTCCCCAAAAGATGAATTCTTGAAGTCATTAAGAATGCATATCTGTGTAAGTGCAGTGCAAGTTTCTGAAAAAGCCTAAACCTACTCCTGCCAACATATCCTGATGCAATCAGTATTGTTTTCTGCACTGATTCACAACTTACTTTCAATCCATTTTAAGACCTTAGTGCAAATTTTTACCCATACCTTTGCTGTCTTCCCCTGTTAGGCAAGAACTACATGTTCAAGCATGCCTGAGTGCATCCCTGGGAAGCACAAGGACCAACCCTTATAGCCTAGCAGGGTGTACCCTTAGCTCATCCTGGAGCACAGCTCAGTCTCTGCCCATAGCACTTTGTGCTCATCCCCTGCTGACGGGGGCAGCACATCCGAAAGCCTGCTGATTTCACCACATCTACTGGCAAGGGACAGCTTGAATAATAAAACATACAGGTTGTTTTGCTTAAATGAAGATAAAGGCTTGAAAACAAAAGGTTACAAATAAAACAATTTTACTGGGTTTTTTCTCTATGCCTTTTCAGTGGCTCCGACATATTTCACTGGGATTGCAGTTCTTGGGGTTAGCAGTTGGAGGTCTGGCCATCCATTTCTCTCACATATATTCTGTTCTCTGAGTACTGAATAATTTTCTCTCTTTTCCTTCTAGATATACTACATTCAGCTTCTCCTTAATTCCCTGTAAATGGAGTGTTGAAGGCTGGGAACGAGGGGAGGGTAAAAGGGTAATGGTCAGGAGGAGATACATTCTGGCTGGTTTCACTCTGCTCTCTTGATGCATGTACCTCCCTGGATGTCTTTGTGCCTTAACTTGAAATGAATATTTTCATGTCTACATATTCTTGTGTACTTTCTTCCACTATATATTTTCCTTTCTTTATTTTTTTTTTAAGTTTACAGTATTAAAACAGTACACGTGGAAAACATCAATTTTCCATAACATCTGTCAAGCTGATGGTCTCCTGTGTCATTTTCTACAGAGATCACACAAAGATGACTTAATGAACCTATTTTGAACAGACGGCGGACTAATTTGTTAGTAAAAGCCACATGTCTTTGTCCTGTATTTATTCTTGGGATTTGTGGCCTAAATCAGTATTCTTTCCTTGGATCCCTTATTTTCCATACAGGGAATATTACACAAGATTCGATGATATTTGCAAAAAATAAGGAGTTTGTGTGTGTGTTCATGTGTGATAATAGCTTTAAAAATGTGACAATATGAGAAGGAATAAAATTCCTTCTGCATGGAATGAGGTATTGTCCTATAGTTGACAGATGACATTTAATTATCGCATAGCTAAACTTTGCCTACCACATCCTGTCTCCCTTCATTTCTGAGAAAATATTAAGTAAATTCATATAATGTACTTAAAGCACAAGCATACAAAAAATATAACTATAAATCTTGTCAGTTTGAGCATCCAGAAGTTTTATCTGTTCTGTGGTCCAGATGACTTCTAGATTCTGTATGTGACTCCCAGGATCATATACAGGCAGCGGGGAGGAAACTTCAGTTGACCCGTGGACGCTAACTTAGAAGGTGATTCACTTCTGCAGCAACAAAATTGCAAACAAAGAGAGCTGAGACTTCAGTGGGTAGAGGTTCCTACCTTAGAGGCACCTGTGTGGGCAAAGAAATCACCATGAGGTGAACCATTAATCATGGGACAGACACAGTGAGATGCTTGTTTTAAGATCTAGAAAGTATGAATTATTCCTTTTATTGCAGCAGTAGTAGCACTAACAACTTAGGAAGTATTTTTTTTTTTATCCACAAAAATATGGTTTGAAAGGAAGCTAACCATGCACACCTAACCTCTGGGAAATGTGTGGAAACTGAATGACTAACCCAGGGCTTTGAAGGCACACAAATGTACTTAGCTATCTCATTCGGGATCTCTGGGATTTTAATGTTTAGCCTATGTGGTTTCTGTATGAGCCAGATAAGTGCAGCATCAAGGGAAGAAAATAATGCAATCTGTCCCCAAACCACAATACTAAGCAACTTTAGCTACAAGAACACATTTATTGTTTTCAGTGGTAGGATTAGTGTATGTGCTCCTTGCAAAGCAGTTATGTATTGCCAAACACTTTAAAATCTGATGATTCTGCAGCAAACTGAATACATTTTTAAATGCTTCATCCTCACATATGCATATGTATATATGCATTAGATATATGTCTTTATAAAAAAAAAATGGAAAAAATCTCTATGTGTGTGTGTTTCTATCTGTAACTATATATACATACAGATGCAACATCCATGCAAAGGGATGTGTAAGTATTTTGATCAATGACATGCATTTTTGAGTTCTTCTTGATGACTATTATTTTTGGGGCTAATAGTTATGTTTTAAGTTTGAAGTGCCTTAAATATATTCTTTTTAGATGGAAGAGTTTATTACTCCACAAGAAGGTTGTGTCTCTTGCTCTCAAATATCTGATAGCTCCAGTTTCTGAGAGGATGTCATTAACAATCGTATTTTCTGTTATGAAGTTCAGCATTACTATTTGCTCATGTGTAAACAAGGCTTGAAGTTTTATCTTTCATTAATGAAGTTGAAATGAGTTAATAAAAAGCAGAATAAGAAAGCCAGAAGCTGCCAACATTAATTATTTTTTATTGCTTCTGGAGCAGAAATGAATGAAAATATCTATTATCATCAATTTGTTTTGATTTCATTACTTTTCCCAGGAATGGTCAATTTTTAATCCAATAGTTTGTTTAACATTGAAAATGTCTATAATTAGCACAAAAATACATGAAAATGTGGTCAGCTTTAGGAGACTGTAAGCATAATATGTTATTTTGTTTCCAAAGAAAATGCAAAGTCACTTACTAGGTCAAAAAGACTACTTTAGTATGATGGTGGTTAACATTCCAAAGCAAACACTGGTTTCTGCAAGTTTAATGGTAAATGTTCATTGCTATTTAATATTCATGGCAGTTTATAAGAATGTTCGAAATAAATTGAGCCCATTAATGATAGGACATAAGTCAGTCTGGCTTCTGGTGTGAGGATTTTGTTAAAAAGATTATTCCGAGTTCTTTATTTATCTCAGCACCAACCTTAAACGATGCACAGCTCTTTTTTCCTCTGGAAGTTCAACAATGCCCTCAAGTACCCCCTTGAGAGCATCCTTCACTAGCACATTGTGACAGGCTGGTCTGTCCAAAACACCCGGCCTGTGGGAGGAATTCAAGTGGTGTTGTGCTGCTGCTTTTGCAAAATGCCTGCAGTGTGGTCTCCCTCTCCTTCAGTAATGGAACTCCTATTCCATCACACACAGGCTTAATTAGCGTCCAGTGTAAAGGCTCATTGCAATCCAGATGTTTGCAAATAACTGAGCTGGAAAAGTTTTTCACTCCATCCATTTTAAGTGAACTGAAATTGCTGTAGTTCGATGTAGGAGGCTAGGTTCATATTCAAACTTTGTAAAGCCCTACCAGTTCAGGTAAGGTTTTGCAAAAATAAAATGAGAGATGAATAGGACCTTGTCTTCATTTTTATTGAATCACAGATGTTCAGAGAAGAATAAGAGAAGAAAGGAAAATCAAATAAATCAATCTTTTGACTTAATCTGAGTTATAGCTTTTATGAAATTAAATTTTAATAATTTGCTATGGCAAGATTAAAAATAATATTATTCTGTGAGAATTTTAGAGAAAATACATATTTTAAAAAAGTTTATTAATCTCTCTGCATCTTTCCCTCTTTTATAATACCATAACCTTTGACCCTTTTCACTGGCATCTGTACTTTGCAAAAACATTTCAAGCTTATTCTTATTCTTATGGTGGTCAGCTCAGTGTCAATCTTTGGAGACCACAGCATGAATACAGACAAGATTCCTACCTGTCTTGTAAATTCTGATTTTTCTGGGATCACAGGAGCATCAATTTATTTTTTTATTCAATAAATTATTGTTTCATGCTGTATACCTTCCATGCAAATTGTGCAACCTTGGAAGAAAAGTGAGAAGCAGTGAGCAGAGAATTCCAAAATATTTGAGGTGAATGTCTGAAATGAATGCCTTGCCCACTGGGAGAATGACGCATACAGGATGGAGTAGCTAGTTTTATGTGAATGCAGGAGAATAAATGATCTACTTATACTAGTGGCATCTTTCTGGCAGGAATATATGTCATACCTAGTTTATAGAAAAACACCTCCAACATGTTTCACTCAAGGCTTGTTTGTGTCAGATAGCAGTAGTCAGAAAGCCAGGCTTTGGAGGAGCATGTGAAGAGCTGCCTGCTAGGCTGAGAGTTTTTAGAGGTATGAAAGCTGACAGATATGGCACAAGCACATGAAATTGAAAATAAACCAGTTATGTCTCAAATGCAGACTCAAGCAGTGTAAGTTCTTGGTATCTCCGCTACATCTCATTTTTGTGAATGACTGTAGGAGACAGAGGATGTTGTAAGATCTGAAATGTTTTCTGCTCATTGCACGATGGGAAGCACATTCAGTAGGCTCCAAGTGAAGGAAGTGTAGGCACTACACCTTTGAGAGTGAGGGACATGCACAGTCCATCGAGGTGAAAGTCTGTGGAAAGGATGGTTTAGAAACCTTTGTTCATTTTTGCTGTCTGATTTATTTACCTGAGATCCTTCAGTGTGGATATTGGTGGAGCAGACTTAGGAGTGTTTCAAAGTAAGAGTCTCAGGTTGGGAGACAAGAGCAAAAAAATAGCAACAGCAATAATAAGAACAACAACAACCCCAAGCAAAACAAAACAAAACAAAACAAAACAAAACAAAACAAAAAACCAACCAACCAAAACCAAAACAAAAACAAAAACAAAACACCAAGAAATGGGTGAAATTCTTGAGATTACTTCCCTCTATGGAAGGAAAAAAAAATTATGATAAGTTTCAAATTAAAGGCAGTATTTAAAAAGTTATAAATAAAGAAATAAATGAGCTTTGGAATAAAGAATAACCTGCCAATTGTCCCCTGTCACGTTGAGCAGTCCCTGTGGTTATTTCAGTATGTGCACACATATGCAAGATGACTTCTGCATAAAAGTGACAGCACTAGACACAGCTTTTTTTTTTAGGAGGTTTATATGCATACTTGAGTTATAGGAGTATTTGAGAAATTAATTTACAATAATGTTTTCCTTTTTATTTGGTGACAAGGAAATGAAGCAAGAAAATGAAAATAAAGAAAAAGGGACAACGAAGTAAGGTAAGAATCTGTTTTCTTGTTTGCATCAGATTTCGGGGTTTTTTTTCTATGTGCTAATTACATAAAACTATTTCATTTTACTTCCAAAATTAAGACAGTTAAAAACCCCAAAAATGATATCTCTTAGATAGCTGATCACGCCTGGGACATATGCTAAATAAAATTTTACAAATGGCTCTGGAGAGGACTTTCTTAATAAAATACATTAATTCAGAATTTAGCATTAGTTAAAACTTTCTTACAAAATATGAAAAAATCATCAAATTTACCTACTTCAAACCATAAAGAAATAAATTGTGTAAGATTGGAATTCAAGGAGAATCTTGTTTGGTGTAAATCAAACCTACTCCTTTATCAGGGATGGGATTGCTATAGACCTGGATATTGAGTAGATTTTGTCTGAGAATCCCAAAGGGTCCCTGTGCATTTTGTCTCCATAGCCTAGAGATGAATTATGAACAAAATGGGTTTTCCATATTTCTCTCCCACATATATGCAGTCTCCTATGAAGACGAACATGAGAAAATTAATAATCAGATTTCTAATGAAAAAAAAAATCAAAATAAAAAAAGCTTTGAATGAAATTTAAAAAAAAACCTCACAACAAAACAAAAAACCCAAACAAAAATCCCTAAGAAACTGTGGGGATCATAACCAAAACAAGGTGGAAACAATTAATATTTTAACCAAAACTGATGTTTTGTGTTGCTATTTAAAGTACTTGAAGTTCTATTGCTCATGCTATTTTGGACTAGATACTAGGCTGATATAAATTACTACCAAATATTTGCAACAGCTTCAGATCTACACTGTCACCTCTGTGAAAGAAATTGTCAAGTTACCAGGAAAGTGAATCAAGAAAGGGAGAAGAAATGAAGAGGAAAATTATAGACCTACAGGATAGTAAATTATATCCTCCCCAGTGCAAATGATCTGAAACCAAAATGAAAATGAAAATTGACCTTGTCTTAGATCTATACATGTGGCTATACATCACATGTAGAGACTCACCTAAGCTTTACAAACTAGCAGTTCTTTGCATTTCAGCTACATTACAGAGATGCTGATGTTCCTTCCCCCTCCATTCACCAAGAACCTGGATAGATGATAGAAAGCTCTTGGCCTGCTGATATTGTAAAAGAGCTTAGAAGTTTTTTTAATATAATTCATAATTCTTATACAATTCAAAAGACAAGAATTACAAAGACAGACAAGCACAAAAAGTAAGTTTCTATTAAATAACATAGATGGAGAGAGTAAAATATTGAGAGCAATCCGTGGGTTCTCAACTAGAAAAGCCATCCCACTAAAAAATCTCCACAATTCGTCTATGATTGAAGTGATAACTACTTCAACACCACAGCATAAGCTCCTACTTTCAGGTCAACATTTTTAAGTATATTCTGTGTACTCTATTAAATAAGGTGAGATTTGAGATAGCTATATGATTTCAGTGTGATATATTATGCAATTTCTTACTAAATTGTCATAAATATTAGCATTAAAAAAAAAGAAACCTGGCAAGAAGTTCTACCCCATTTACTTCCTCCTATCTGGGAGAGTCATAGAATCTGACATGCATGTGGACAGGTAGGATGGTTTGAATTATACTGGAAAGTAATTATGCAGAAAAATACTTCATAACAATAAACCTATAGGATTTCATAATGAGATGAATTTATGGTGAATGTATTTTGGCAAAATTGGTCACCACAAATAAATTGCCAATTTATAAAATTATACATTTCAGGGTTTTTTTTTGTATACTCTATATTTGGCTATAAATTTCAACATGAAATAGATCTCTCAATTTTTATCTACAAGCACACAACACCTAAGGAAGAAAATAGGCATTAACAGCTGCATGCAGGTGCTGTGGTGTGACATTGAAGCTTGCTGAATGACTTGCCAGTAATAGCTCCTTCCCTCTCAGCCCCATGAGGGAGAGGAGAGCACCAAGAACTCTGCAGAAAAGGGTGGCAGTACTTGGTACTGATTTTAAAATATGTGTGTTCTCAAACATTCAGGTGTTACCTGAAGGCTAAAATTGCTAACTTAAATCTTAAATGCTAAGTAGTATGTTTCTGTGAAGAATGTATGTAAAATAATGGAGAAACTTAGCAAGGACTTAGTGATTTCTGGGGAAGCCTGCAAAAGCACATTGCATGATAAGAGAACTGTTCAGGGCCCCTACAGACACCTGCTTCATGCAGCATTTGTTTTCTATCCAGAACAGATCTCTTTCTAACACAGAGTGTGACATATAACTGAGATGGTTTATGACAGAGTTGCTCAAAGGTGCAATTCTATACAAGTTTCTTTCCCGTCCAAATATATCAATGACAAAAAATGAGTACAATTACATTTCAATTATTCATAGTACATCTATTAGATATACTAAGTAATTTTTATTTCCTGTGCTGTAGCTTTCACTATAGGCTAAGTTAAATTTAATCATCCTATCCTGTTAAGAACATACACAGCAACATTTGCCACAATAACTTGACTGAGTTTTAAATTAAATTTAAACAGCTCTCCTCCTTAAGAGCTGTTAGTATTCCCATTGTGTTTACTGGATGGGAATATTGTGATTAGAGAAATAAAAATATAATAATGAAATATATTTCTCTTTCAATCTACTTGCAACCTCTCTTACATAAGGTTCCCTTTTTCCACACCGCTCTTCAAGAATTTGAATGACATGCTGATTTCTCCACTACTGCAGTGGCATAGGACATTGGTTTAGGAGCGGCTGGGAAAGGTCTCTGCTTTTCGTCAGATGTGACTGGAATTCATAGTGGATATGCATTTGCTATGAGATAGAGAAAAATAATCTCTGAACAAAAGCAGGTTGGGGTTTTTTTAACTTTGTCAGCACCACACCAACACATGGACACTTACAGGCATTCATGTAATATTCCTCACTCAATTTTTTTTACCAGTTCAAAGCTCTCTTTTAACAATAAGACATTTATGAAATATTTCAGGAGCTTCAGATATGGGAAATCAACTACTTGAACCATAAATGTGTGTGTACGTTATATCCTTACAGTGAACAAATAGAAGATTTTAATGCAATGCCACTACCTTTTGTATGCTTGTAAACAATTTGATACATAACTGATTGCATAAATGTGACCATATCCCTCTTTTAAATGCATGAAGTATGAAGTTCAGTGTAGCATTGTGGTAATTAAGTCCCTGCTGGTCTAATTGTCAGCCAGTTCTCTGTGGAGCATACTGAAGCTGGTTAGAGCTGTATGTTAGAGCACACAAAAGAAAAGGTATGGGGTTGCAAAAGACACCTGCTAAGAGTACAGTTCATTGCAAAATGTCAGTACAGCAAAAGAGTCCAGAAATCATGCAGCAAAGCTCTCTTCAGTGTGTAGATTCAAGTTAAACCTGGCTTACTCAGATTTATGAATTCTTTAAAGGTCCAGTAAGTTTGAACTCATTTGCAATTGAAATAAAGTGTTATTTGAAAGTCATTCTCTGAAAAGGGGAAAAAATTAAGAAAGAAGAGCTTTTGTGCTGAAGAGACTCAGGCAATTAATTAAACCTCTTCAGGAAATAACATAAGGGCTTAAAAATAAATAGTGGTTATTATCAGGAACAAGAGCAACAGTGACAGGACAACGACATTACTTTCCAGTGACAAATTAATTGATTTTCAGATTTTTTTTCAAAGCATAATGATATAACAGCACTAGATACTTTAATAAGGAAGTAATACAAATTGTTTCATTAGCAGAGTGGGGTTGTTATTCTACATTTATTCTCATTCCTTTTAGCTTCTTGAGTGGAAAGACCACCTCTTGCTCTACTAGAAAGTATAATTTTTCAAGGTTTCATTTTAAATTACTGTACAGGGAATTACATCAGAAAAATTTGGATGTGGAACCTGTTTACCCTGCGTACCTGTAGAGTTTAAGATGCAATACAGATGGAAATATTCCTCACATTTTCTGATTTGAAAAAGTGGGGTGGGGGGACAAACAATTAAGAGAAGAGCTCTTATGTGTTAAATGGGCTGTCGGTGACAAGAGCACTGGAGGAGGAACATTGAACTGATGGATTCTGACACTGATTTTCAGTCCACTGTTGCAGAAGGTGTTTAATCAGTATTACCTTTTATAGTGTCTGTGAATTATTTTTGCATCTCTCAATGCATCTTTCAGCATTTTAAAGTTGTTAAAAGTTCTGTGTCACTGCAACCAGTTCACAGTAGGATTCATTACACTTTATTTATCTGATAAGTTAGATGGGTCATCTAATTTATATATCCCTATGGTAAAAAGTGAATCTCTGATAATTCCATCCTGCTCATAGACATTTATACAAGGATTTACAGGATACAGGATGAATTGCTGTGTGGAGATGTCCCTTTCTCCTACTGCCTACAGAAAGTGCCTGAATAATTAGCTTAGACTAAGCATAATCTTTAAAGTTCTTTCAAGATGAATAGCATGCTCAGTACAGGTGAAATAGCTATGATGTCCTGAGTACTTTTTGTCAGTGTATTTGGAATTTATTTTGTTTTGTGGATGTAGGAAAAGCTGTTCACTACAAACCAGACTTTCTCTATTCCCAGAGGAGAAGGTATATGCCTGCTCTGCCTTGAGAAAATTTCTTTACCTGGATTACTCTCAAAGTTTGAGACTTCACCTTGTGCTAGGAGGGTTTTCAAATTTTTTTTTTTTGAGTTTTTGAGAATGCACTGCAATGGTATGGAGAATGGACACCTGAAATCCTTTTCCAAAGGACAAGTACTCTTTAGCTTAAGAGTTTCCAGAGTTTGAGAGCTTTGTTGGTTCCAGGGACCATATTTCATCAGTAAAAATTGTTTTATCTGTGAGATAAAACTTGGAAATTTTTTAGACCATCTGTCTTCTCTGTCAGGATTTACGTAGCAGCATTATACCTTTTACTTTCCTAATAATGTAGCTCTTAACACCATCGTTTCTGAGAAGTCCAAGCTGTCTTTTAGGTATAGTTTTTATTAATGTGTTGGCCCCTGTTTTCATTATCTGATACTAATTTTTAGTATGCTTCTCTCATTTTATTGTATTTAAACCTTAAATCAATAAAAAACCATAAAAGCTGTGTCGTTTGAGACTGAAGGAGCTGTCCAATTTTACTAGCATCTTTGATGATTTGATCTAAACCATAAGCTATTATCACCATTATAGCCATAAGAAAATTTTATTTTTTGTTTTTATGGTGTGGTATGTTTCTTTATTTGGAGAATGACTATTAAAAAATTCAATATGGCAATGTGGATTGACAAGCTTCATTTTGCAGTATTAAATTTAATTATATAAAACCTGAAGTTGCCCCATTAGAAGTCTAGGAATAACGTAAAGTACTTTTAAATTTGATGTCTGCTGTAACTCTTGATGAAACATAAAAGTTAACAGTTTAAGTAGGCCTTTTATTTCCTTAAAGAAATACTACAGCTCAGAAGAGTTTTGTGAGTTCTTTGTGTAAGCAGGAACAATTCTTAGCATTGTAGAAAGGAGCTGATATTTTATAAGAAAGAGTAAGTGTGATGTATGCTTTAACAAATAGATATCTGGTCTCTTTTTTGGTTGTTTTTGGTTTTGTTTTGTCTTTTTGTAAAAGTCAACGAACAGCCATTGCAAAAAAAAAAAAACATACAGAAAAGAAAGATTATGGAGCAGTTTATCGAACAAAACTCTTGTTGACACTTGACATTCTTTCTCTGTTTTGCTGTTCAGGTACATTTGAACACTAGGAAGTATTCATGAGAAATTAATTCAGTCAGGAAACAGGAATGATAATTTGACATATTTCTCACGATCCCATTGTATAAAAAATGCTCCTTGCAATTTTGAGTGCTTCTGGGGAAATATGTAGACATTTCTTTGGTGAAAAAATGGGAGGTTGTTCTGTGGAGGATTGGGGAAGTAACAAGCACTTTAGTGTCTCTAATTCACTCTGAGTTTAGTTTTTCCTATTAAACCATCTCATTAAAATTTTTTGAGACTGTATTCTTGGATTTCATGTGCAAAACTCAAATCTGGACTTGAAGCTATGCAAGCAATGCAGTGTTTCAAAGCAGGGATTTGAGTCTGGTCAGTGCCAGGAAGCAGAGTGCAAAGGTCTGAATGCCATTTCAATCTTCCTCAGTTTGGGAATTTTCATGTCTGCATTTTATTTAAGGTCCGTCTGGATTGGACAGGTACTAACATAAATGACTCCCCAGAAGAACAGGTAGAGCCAAATGACAGAGTGCTCCTCCAAATCTGCAAAACCTATTCATATCTGCTAATTTTACCATGGAGCTTACTACAAAGATAAACCTATAGGTGACACTGAGTATCTAGATAACACTCAAAGTAGTTCAGTACTGAGTATTATTGCTGATTAAAGTGTTCAAGTTGTTTAACAATTTGAGAATGGTTTCTAAAAATCACAAAGTATTATTTATATTTGAAATTCCTCTGGATGATTTTTGGAACCCCTCTCTAAATAATTAAATGCTGAAATGTCTTTATTGGCCAGTAGTTCACAAAAGTTGACAGACAGAAGTAAAGTGTGGTGGAAAAGCTTCCCAAGTTCTGCTTGCTCCATTCATTCTCTTCAGCTTTGTCACTCAACCATCACCATCATGAGCAAGGGATTGATTTACATATGTAAGAAAAAAAACCTAATTTTAGGCAGGAATATTCTTGTTGCTTTCAATTGACTATGAGTAATAATCCTTGAAAATAGCTATATGTATGAGAAACTTTCTCATGATAAGCAATTACGCCACTCTAAGCTTTGCTTGTATTACCAGTTATTTTTTACTTTACTTATGAAGGAGTATAATATTTATTTTATTCTATATGCTTTATGTATACTTATGCTTAAATTTTCCTTGCAGAAAATGTAGTTTATATTCTATCCCTTCTTGTAAAGAAGTTACTTACCATGTCTAGCTATGTCCCCTACATAATGCAGACTTAAATATTTCTTTAAAAAAATTTATTGGAAAAAAATGTGAGTGGTTAAATGCTTTCTAATCAGGTCTAACCACATCTATATCTTAATAATTTATTTTAGTTATTTCATGGCCAACAGGGAAAGGGAAAATCCTACTCGGTTTTTCTGTGTTTCTTGGTTTTGCTGTGAAAAATGCATATGTAAGGTAAAGAGAAGATTTCAGATCTGTCACCAGACTCCTTTGTCCTCTTCCCAGCCCTATATGTGACTTGTGCACACTTGCTGTTGCTATCTTGGAATATTATTGCTGTTGCTATTTTGGAATATTATGCTGATGGCAGCTCCATCTACATTTGGTGACAAAATTTGGGCTTTCATGAACTCTGCGCACGGGAGAAGAAGTGGCTGGTCCTCTCCTCCACTTCTTCATAAACTGCTCACAAGTTCCCATCTATTCCCAGCTGAAAACACTAGCACAGTGCTACCGAGGGTGTGAGCACACCAGCACACTGACACTGCAAATATCAGCAAGAGCTGCTTGGGTGGCCTTTTGCTCTGCGCTGTGATTAGAAACCCAGCCTTGAGCAAGACAGCTCAGTTTTCAGGAAACAGGAAAGTTTTCTTGAAAGGGTCTCAGGCACTCATCTGTAGGAACTAAGCATGTTGAAATTTTGATTTAATAATATCTGTCATTCACTTTGGTTTTTAGTTTGTTTTTAATTAGAAAACTATGTTCAGACATCAACAGTGCCACAGAGATAGTGCAATTGATGGCTGCACATACATACCTGAAGTTTATTTGTTTGGTAGTTGTGATTCTCTGTGTTGTCCTTTGATGAATGATCCTATTCTCCAATCACAAAGTAGGTCAAGACCATGACAGACAGGATTCTCCAGCCTTGAAACTTACTACCTTGTGAGTTATAAACACCTTTCTTTCCCCCTTGAGGAATTTATATTTTTCTAGTAAAATGCTGATCTCAAGGAAAGGTGAAATTTTCTCTGTAGTAATGATACTAATTCTTCCAGGGAGGAAAAGGAAAGGTCATAGATTATTGAATTAATTTTATGGTGTAATTCTTCTTGAACAGATTGTATTCTTAATAGTAAGATGAGTTAGTGACTTCTGATAATCTCTTAATTCCTTTCTTTGCTAAATCAAGACTACATGAGAACAGATTTGCATACTCCTAAATTAAATACTTCAGGCTTTCCTGGATTAATGAAAGGTAACAACTCATTCTAACCACATAAAATAGATATTTTAAAAATAGTTCTGCATCTTTCAGTTCTGAGCTGTGTTCCCTGCAAGAAAAAAGGGTACCTTGATATCCTGAAGGTGAAGCCCTTGGATCACCTGCAATGAGACCTGAGGTGTGGTCAGCCATTTGAATGCCAGATTGAGCCAGTCCTTTCCTGGTAAATTGCACATTTCCATAACAAATTCAGGACAACATTTCTGAATCAGTAAAGGTGCAATGGAAGCCTCTTTTCCAGGAACATCAATTAAAGTGTCCTTATTCTGTCTCCATGGTCCTCTGCCTCCAGTGTTCCCCCCAGCTGTCACTTTGTCACAAGCAGTTCTGTTTTTCCACTGTAGCTCCTCAGAGGAAATGCCTAGAAGGCATATATAAATGTTATATACCTATGCAGACATCTGAAGAGGTGACCTGCTCATTATATTCCTGTCCCACATGCAGCTGCTTTGCTGTTCTCCAGAACAGCTTGTTATGTTTGAATTCCAGAAACTTCTGGAAAGAAAAGGATTTACCTGTTGACTTCAGGTACCTGCTGCAGTTGACTCTTCTGAAGATGTAACTGAGTTAAGTTTGAATTGCCATAATATTTACCTTAAAGTTAAGGGATGTGTATTGTTTGAGATGCGATTTTGTGCATGCAACGATGGTGCATTTATTCATGCTCCCATGAGGTGGTGGAGGAAGGAGTAGCTCAGATGCCTTCAGTGATGACAGTGTGACCCAAGGAAAGCAGAGTGTGGTCTCCCAGTAAAACACTGCCTGTAGTTCGTGTGTGCAGCATCAAAAGGTGTAGAGCATGGAGCGATCACCTGCGGCCCTGGGAAAAGCCCTGGTGCCACAGGGAGGAACTGGGACAGACACTGGGATTGTCATCTTTTCAGAGCTCAATTGCATGGTTTTACTGGGAGCCACGTGTTGGTGACCTGTAACTTCCTCCTGGTGCCAACAACTATTTTCAATTCCATTGTTCTTCAGTTTTTGTTTGAATAGAGTGGGTAGTCCAGAGGACTGGTGTGGAAGGAGAGGTTGCTTTTTTCTTGAAGGTCAGAGGGAGAAACTGTAAAAGTTTCAGCAGAGAGACATACAGGTCAAGTCATGAACTTGGGAGTGCAAGAGATCCTGATGTTGGGAATGGCCTGAGGACTGGAGAGATGAAGCAGGGCTTGCTACAGCTCAGAAAATGATTGAAGTCATTAAAATTAAAAGTTGGTGCAATGTCTTAAAGGATAGTAAAGAAAAAGAACAATGTATCCATCTTTTATATTTATTCAGACTTTCAGTCACTTTGAACTTTCTCCGTTTAAGAAGCGTTCTAGTTCGTATTCACATAAAACCTGGATTTTTTTCTTCAAGTTTCAAAGTCTTCTGATCTTTGAGGTTTTGACTGATGTGAGCTTCTGTCATTTTGCTCTGTGAAATGAGTGTAAGGTTTCAGGTGTGGGATTTGCAGCTAAGAATATTACTGTCCTTGGTAGCTGTACAGTACCAGAAAGTAATTGTCATAAAATGTAGTAAATTAGGGGTAGAAATATATTTTCTGCATTACTGTACATTAAAAGTACACAGATAAACAGGACAGACTTGTAATTCTGTTTTGTAAATCTCCAACATAGGGAGTATATGAAAATAAATAAGAACATATGGTTAAACTCCTAATAAGATTAAAGACATGAAATTATTGACAAATTTATTTGTTTACTTCTGGAATCTGTATTATGACGTTACACTCAAGTGAGATATCACTGATAGGCATTATGAGAAAAAGTCACATGGTGACCTGGGACAGCAAAGAGAAAATACCCTAACTTTGAGATTTCTTGCTGGTGGGAGTGACACATAATCATTCCTAACTATATTGCCAGCCTGAATCAACCAAGATTACAGATGGAATTTGAGGCTCAAAACAACACAGTTTCCTTGATCTCACCAAGAACAGTATACAAGTATAGAACTGAAAGACCTGTCTATGAGGCAGATTAATGCATTAAGCATCTGAAAAAGCATTTAGCAACAGTTTGTTTTAAAAAACTATTAGAAACCCATAGATCTCTGTGCTATGATTTTCTTCCCTCTGCATTTAAATAAATGAGACATAGAGGAAATATTTTTAAATGTTTCTTTTAATAGTGTATGGCAGTGTTTCTGAAGAATTTGCTGATATATGACCAGCCATTTAGAACGATTATTTTCCTGTCTATGAATTGAAGTACTTAAAAAAGTGTAAAGGAAATAGAAATTATGTCTAACCTATCTGTTTGAGATGTAAGTATAAAAAAAGCCCAATGTGTGTATGCATAGATAAAGCCATAGGTTCTCTTCTATTGTAGTTTTCTATATGCTTTTAAGCGATCTCAGCCATCATATTTCCTTCTGAGATACAACTCTGTGAACTGTGATTAAAGATAAAATGCCCTAGCAGATCTTTGAATGTGTGTGAATGAGAGGACAATCAGATTATGTATTATGTAAGATCTAGGGGATTTTTCTTCTGAAGTTTTCTTTTTGACAACTTCTGGAACAGTAGCTGCTGACAATATAGTTATAAAAGAATAAATATACTTTTTGGTGTTTACCTGGGGTTAGTGCATGGATGTTTGTAAAGGGAAGGAAGTAAAGAGATGCTCCTAGAAGCATGCACAGCATACAGACGCAAGTAAAGCTTGTTCTGTTGTGGTTGCTGTGGGAGGAAGGAGATGTCCCTGTTGTGGTTCGTGGTCTGCTGCTCACACATAAGGGAGCTGACACACATACTCACACGAGTCAGAGCAAGAGAGACATTTCAAACTTTTACTCGCTGGTACAGAGCTTTTCATGTTTTGCCCCCAGGACTACATTTCTACTTTCTTTAACTATGTGTGACTCAAAAGACTATGTTCACCAAAAGGTGACCTTCATGGTATAAACAGAAAAAAAAATAAAAAAGAACCCCCTCTTTTCAGAGGAACTTTCCAGAAATATACAGACTGAAAACAGAACTGCAAGCAGACTGAAACATGGGGGGAACACTTCCCTTTAGAGTTAATGTCAGTTACCTAAGTTACAGTGTCCCCGTGGACCTCTAATTTTGTTTGGGATGATGACCCTGAAGAAGAGACCATGTTGTAACTCTGCATGTTGAAATGAAGATGTTTGGATTTGGGATCTCACATATTTACAAAGATCTGCTATTTATTTGTCATCACTCTGGATCTGTCTAGATTTTCATTTCTTGGGCTACTGAGGCAAAGGTCTGGTCCTCCTGTTTTTTGGGAAATTTAACTCACTTAGATGAAAATGTCACCAAGATGGAAAACTAGACCCTTAATAATATTCACTCTCTTTTTATTTCTCTTCTGGAAAGTATTTTGCTCATTACAAATAGCTGCAGAAAGATTTTATTGTAGATACTTTGAGAAATACAATTATTGCGTGCAATTTACTGTTTGCTAATTATTTTATCCAGACTCCTCTAATTGAAAGCTTCTCTCCTTTTTTACTTCTAGTGATTCAGATAAAACTGATAAGAATAAAATAAATTTTAACAAAAAATATAGAATCCAATAAGTCAAGTGTACTTTACCACTAAAACAATGAGATAAAGACTATCTGAGATAAACATTCCCTGTGTTATCATTATGGTATGCCCAGAAGGAACAAAAAAATGAAACAACTCCATCTGTTTATATATATATTTTTTTAATTATTAGAATAGAGTCGTGGGGACCTCAAGGTCACAATAAAAAGAGGCAACAAAGAAATGTTACAGCTTCCTCCTTCTACTACTTCAGCCTTGGATCTTTCAGAGCCTACAAGAGAGTGTCTCTTATTTGTGTCCTCTTACAGTGTAAACCTTTTCCTTAGGATTGTAGTAATAATCTACAGTGTTGTAGAATGGGAAATCCTGATTCTTCCCTTAAAATGCACTAGTCAATTTAGTTCTCTTATAAGCCACTAAATCATTATGTATTCTCTCACTCTGATCTCCTCTTATCCCTCCTTTAAAGACGATGCAAATGCGTAAGGAGCTCTGAAACTCCATGGAGATTCTCTCTAAATGTCTATGAATCAGGAGTGCTTATGCTGAACCCATAACACGTTTGGTGTCTGTTTCCCTCATGCTTTTTTTTTTGTTTGTTTTTTTAATTTTTTTTTCTATATTGACTGATACTGGACTCATCCATTACAGTGACTTAGTCAGCACACAATTCCAATATTGTAATTGGAACTAGCAGGTACTCCTAATGTGAAAAATTCAAGTGCCTGTAAGATCAAAACCTAAAATGTTGCATTATCCATACGTGATTAAAGAAGGCACACATTTTCATTCTTAATGAAGGATATATTAACCTCCCTTTGAAATAAAGTCTGGCCAAGGTTCTAGTGGCAAATTCCAGGGGGAATACAGAACAGTAAATAACAGTGAGGTTTATACCTGTCTAATGACACCTAAGAAAACAATTGGAGAGTTGCCCTTTTTTCATTCATGTAGGTGTTTCAGAACTTGGGTAGTTAGATTCTACACTGAGGTGAGTTTTGTTTCCCTTGATCTGAGAATTTCTTTGAGAACTGTGTACATTCACTGTTTTAGCCTGTCTCTTACCCTATTCTAAGCATTTACTTTTATATTTTTCAGAATGGGTCTGACCAAATAAGCTACTTTATTTTTTTTCCGTATTGAAACTCTATGGAAGCTAATCCAAAGTAAATTGCTATATTGGGTCTGGATGGAATGATGTTAACTTTCTTCATAGCAGCCCCTATAATGCTGTGTTTTGGATTTGTGAATAAAGCAGCTGGTCAATTTTTGAGCTACTGCTGAACAGTACTTCCACAATATTTTCTCTTTTCTTTACTCTTCCCCACAGCAATTTGTGTGATGAAGGGCAAGAAGTAGGGAGGGTACACTGCAGTGACAGGTGATGATAACAGACCAGGGGGACATCAAACCATATGACATTGTCCTCAGCCATAAAACCTCAGAGAAAGAAGGAGGAAGAGGGGGGAATACCTGTGGTTATGGCATTTGTCTTCCCAAGTAACTTTTACAGGTGATGAAGCCTTTCTTTCTAGGAAGTGACTGAAGAGAGGATTATGTAGTGCCACATTGGGAAGCAGAGCATAAATACCTTATTTTACTTTGCTTTGCTTCTGTGTGTAGCTTTTGCTTTAGCTATTGAACAGCCTTAATGTCAATCCTTAAGTTTCCTGACTTTTACCCTCCCAATTCTTTATCTTAGCCCACTGTGGAGAAGTGAGCAACTGAGTGAGTACCTAGCTGTTGCCTGGGCTCAGGCCATCACAGTAGTACACTTAGGATAGGTAACAACCACTGGTGGCACACTCAGATGTTTCTCTTAAAGTCAGTTAAAAGAAACAGTATCAAAACTGCCTTCCACAGATAATCTTAAAATCCAAAAGTACCGAGCATGAAGAGCAAAGCCAATAAGGGATATCGATGGTAAAGAACAATGTAGGTGGATCCAGTAAGTCAGTCATACAAAACTACAGTCCAGCACTTTTCTTGCACTCATATCCTGCTGATGTTGCAAACATGTCTTTGATGTTCCCAAAAATTCCCTAGGTTTCTAGGGTGGAATCTCCTCCTACTCTGAGCAACGGAATTCAATCTAAGTGTTCCTGCAGAGCTCTAGCAATTGCATTTTGTAAGACAAAAAAAGAAGCAAAGAATCTCCAAATTAGTTGTAGAATCACTCCTTTTTAGATTACATTCTTCTTTGAAATGCACTAAAATGACAGCAAAGCAAAGGAAGCAGTGGGGTTTAATAGGTCTTTTCCTACAAATCTTATAACAACTGAGCAGGAAATGAGGTACCTCAGTTCAAATAAGACTTTGGCCTGAAGGAAGTTAAGCCTGTATTTCTCACATTCTCATAAAGTGCTAATTGAGCTACAAATTAGTCTATATTGAAATGACAGATTGAGAGATGGAGAGCATTAGTTTTCTTGGTGTTCAGCACTTACCATTTCCTGTCTCCTGCTGGTGTTGCAACTGCTTATCTCTTATCTTTAGTCACACTTGGTCTATAGTTATTCTCACTCTCAGCATATTAGTGAGAAAATTTCCATTTTCCAGTGCCTGGGTACTAAAGAGCATTCTTTTTATGTCCAACGTTGTCCTGAGACTCATTTCACTGGAAGAGTTTGAATGTGCTTAGAAGAGAGGTGAAGGATTCAGCCCTGATGTCTGACACACCTCAGGGACTGTTTGATATAAGAGCCTGTGTCTCTCTCTTTTGCAGTTTGTTTTCAGTTGCTTTCTAGTCTTTGCCTTGAGGACTGGCATGTGAGTGACTTGCTTAATACATTATCATTTTATTTTCCTTGGGTTCAAGCCTTACCTGCTTTATTTTCTGGAGAGGAGCTGCTCTTTATTGTGCAACTTGCTCCCTTTATCATGGCACACATCTACACTGATTTGCTGAATATAATTTGAAGGACTGACAGTGAGTTTTAAAAGTCTTCACGAGTAGTTTACTATTCATAGTTTTCCATCCTTGAGTGTCCTTGGCGACCTCTAGACAGATTAACACTATTATACTACATTTCTTTTCAAAATGAGCCCACTTTGCTCAAGTCATGCTGATGCAAAAGCTTTTGTCTGCTCTTCTTCTATCGGTAAAGTTCCAGGCCCTCTCTCTGTCATTAAAAGGTAGCTCAAGTCATTCATGTAAAACAGTCATAGGCTTGGACAGAGGGTTGTCAATGCCTTGGTGCTTGCAGGGTGGCCTGGTCATGATCAGGTTGTTATGACCACACATACATCAGGTAGAGGAAATTTAAATGAGATAATCTGAATGCTTTTATTAATCTCTCAACCAGCTGAAGTAAGGTGTGGTGCTGGTTTTGCTGTTTCAGAATGTTAGTCAGGATATTTTGGACATTAACCAATGTGTCCTAATTGGTAAAGGCAATTAGTCACAATTTCACAGTTAATTTTATGTTTTTATGCAATTTTGGATTAATTTTCCAGTTTCATTTTAATGGTATTTTTTGTCATGTAAACGAGGATGAGAACAATTCCTATGCGAGGCAGAGAAGTTCAGTCATAATCAAACATAAAACTCAAACATAGTTTGAGCCCCCTCTGACATGGGCAGTAACACCTTCCCCTATCCAACCTGACCTTGAACACCCTTACAGGGTTTTGCAGCTTCTCTGAACAACTTGTGCCAGTGTCTCAGTATCTTCACAGTAGAGAATTACTTCCTAATACATAATCTAAATCTAGCCTCTTTCAATTTAAGGCAATTCCTTCTTGTCCTTCTCCAACCTTTTTGTATTCCCTCTTTAGACACTGGATGTTTAGAAATATCCAATATTCTAATGTTTAGAAAAGTTGTGTGCACTACTTCAATTTTCTGTATATGTGTTATGCCTGAAATTTTTTGAAATTAATTTATATTGGGTTAGAGACTTTTTTTTAACATCCTGTCTCATTATGAAGTGGCTTCAATTGATTTTGTTTTTTTTATTTTTACTTCTATAACATTGAAAATTTCAGGTATTCCACTTGTAATGTATTTCCATTTCAATCTTCTCAGGGTGCAGTCCTAGCTACAACTTTTACAATTTCATTAGCTAAAAGACTGGGCATTGGTTTGTCCTTTTAATTGCTATTCCTCTTCCATACTTGTTTTTGTTTTTCCTTCCTTATTGTTTTTTTTTAATTTACTTTTCATATTACAAATGTTAGCAAGAGGTTAAATCATGCTCAGTAATCAAGGTTTAATAATTAAAAATAAACCCCAACATTCAAGCCTGATTTCTCTTTGCCGCCAGTGTAAACACAACCTAAAGGAAAATTGCAATATACCTCTATACTGTAAACAATCTATTAGGAAGCTAAACGTTAAGCACTTACTGTGCTGAGAACCTGTGATTTTCCAAAGCAAAGAAGAACTTTGATAAGCTTATCCAGGGTTTCCAAGTTATGGAGCTGAGGACATAAATCTAGAGATTTTGTTTTATATTTTCTGATAATTGTGAAATAATGTAGAAGTACTACAGTGCTTCTTCAGGTTTAAAGTAGAGGCATAGGTTTTTGGCATACTGTGAATTAATCCTCAGCCATAAGAAATTATGAATAAGAATTAATCATGTCCAATAAGAAAATTGAGAACATATAAAAAAGAAAAAATATTTTTGAGGTTTCCTTGATACATAGAATGCCAGAGTTTATTAATTTTTATATAATCTTCCTGTTAGTCTCAGATTAGAAATTCATATAGCTTATTTTTTTAATTGTGGAATGAGTTTAATATAAAATCCATTCAAATTGTAAAAAATAATCTCGATGACAGTATGAAGAATCTATTTTATTCTACAAACTGGACTCTCCAAAAATGTAGTTCTTAAACATAAAAGATTAATATCAGTTATGGGATTACTTTCCAGACTAGCAATTTCTGTAAAAGTAATTTTGTAATTAAATTTAGCATTACCTAGCACTTTCATAGGGAGAAACTATAAATCTATATGCAGCCAGGAATATATTACGATCAACTTAGAAATCCTTTAGCTTATCTCTCTCAAATACTTTATCACATTCACAGACATAATAGGGATGATGCAGAGATTTTTTTAAACTTTTTTTTTTCTACTTTCATCCAAGATCAGTTTGAATTATGAAGATTTTTGACAGGGCCAGGTTCAGAAGGGATATTCTGGAAGTGGAGAAAAGACAACTGTCTTTCTTACAGTGAATCCCCACAAATGTCTGCTTGGTAAAAATAGCTTAACAGAATATTTTCAAACGATGCTTGCTCTGACATTTAAAATCCAAAGAGAATTATCTTATTAAGCCTAGAAAACCTGCTTTGTTTGGATTTTGGTTTGTCTTTAGTTAAGCTTTAATAGGGAATGTTATGGTTATGCTTTAATAGGGAAATAATATACACTATTCCCATTGAGCTGTTTCAAAGGAGTTGAATCCTAGGTTTGGATCCTCTGTTCTTATCTAACAGATGGGAAATATAACACTAACCTTTTCATAAAGTGCTTTGTGATCAGATGATTAAAGGAACAAGCCAATATTAAAATTAAACATTACTTGCTGTGATGGGGCCATATCAAACATGACAGTAGCAGAGGAGCTGGGAAATGATGTAGAATAGAAACTGTAATAAAGAAAAAAAGTCTGAAATAGAAGACAGAAAAGAAAGACCTTTGGATACATCCCCGATGAATTTAAAAAATCCTTACTGTTGTTTAACACTTGTGTTGTGAGAGTTGAGCAGGGCAGGAATTATGATGGTGGCTGGGGAAGAGAGAGAGCCTTGCAGGCACTTCCCCCCTAGAGCCCCAGGATTTGTCCTGGTGGAAAAGGCTGTGCTTCAGGGGCAGTCAGGGGCAGAGGGATTTGCCAGGGGAAGGTGCTCCTTAACATTCAGACTGCAAGCTGCTATCCCTGTCCAGAGAGGGCAGCTGCTGTGCTCCCCCCGAGTACTGTGTCTTGTCTGTTCAGGGGAGACTTTGCTCCTGAGGTTTGCTCCTGACTGACAAGTACACCTGAAGGTTATGCAGCCATTTTTTGCTGTGAAGAAAACTTCAGGGTTCTTTTGAGAAGGAAGTTGTGGAGTTTGTGAAACTGGAAAAATGACCAAATCATATATTATCTAGTGCTCTTAATTCCAGTATAACTCCAACAAATTGTTTCATCAGGTAATTAATAGTTACCTAATGGCTCCAAATTTTGTACTGTTATTTAAGCTCTTCCCTGTTAAATAGGAAAAATTTCTCAAGTACTTAGGAGTTCATAATCAGGGAAAATCAGTGACAGCATCTCTTCTGAAGTGGCTATTACAGCCAACAACATCCAATGGAACAAGATCATTAGTTATGCAATGTCAACTCTCTGATTATTTTTCCTTTTAGAAGAATAAGAAGTAAGTGTTCAGAATTTTCCTGCTTTGTACTTCCTGCTTTGACTGAAGAGTTTGTAACAGCAAAACTAATTTCATTGAACTTAACAGCTCTGACCATAAGGAGAAAACTTTTAGGAAAATATGCTGCTGTGTAAGTATCAGGAAAGATAGTGGCATCAAGAACACGAGGAACACATGGATTATAGCCCTTCTCCTGAGACCTTGTCTCAGGAAAGACACAGGGGGACAAGTTAAAAAAAGAAAAAGTCCAGATTATCTCTTTCTAACTCCTTGTTTCATTCCTGCACCCAATTCCTTCTCCTCAACATGCATTTTACTACATGGAATGGCAGAACAGAGAGGTCTTCTTTTACAGATTAATATGGGATAAGGAGGATTTCCAGCTTCTTCTCCCTCTGAGTGAAGACAGAATTTTCTTTCCTGGATCAGAAAACTTAAAAACCCCTACCAAGGACATCCCACCCACCATTTGCCCAAAGCAGTCTTTTGCTTTCCCGTTTTGGAGTCACGGGGCAGTACTGTTTGGGACTCTTCCTTCGCACCTCGAAAAACGTGTGACTTCTAAAAAGAGAATGATGTAAAATTATACAAGTCAACACAACATCTAAATGATAAGTAGCCTTTAAAACTTTTAACTCAGATAAATGCTGATAAAGGCCTCAATAAAAGTTAATGCTCCTGGTTGATTCTGATGGGAAAAAATTGTAAAATGTCAGCCTTGTAATAAATGCACTAAAGGGTGAATGCCACATTTAAATAAATAAAGTCTAATGTCTGAAAAGCAAGAACACTAAAATACATGAGTACAGAATAAGAATGTATTAACCTGATGGGCCTCATCTGCTTGCTCAGAGGACTGTGAAACTGGAGTAAATCTGAAGAACTGGAGAGTTACACATGCATGAAATAATAAAAATGAAGTGAAATGACATATAGGAGCCACAAGTTACTTGGACCTCAGCAACTGATATATTTTTCCCCAACTGGGAAAGTCTCTGCACAACAACATTTCTTTCCTTATTTTCTGTCATATTTAAACATATCTACAAGGAAAGTTTTCCAGCATTTTTCGTATCAGTGGGAACATTAAGATTTTCAGTATAGCTATAACTTTTGCTAAGGTTTGTGCAGTCAGCTGAAGATATAGAAAGTAGTACATGTTAAAAGTTTGGATAGCTACTTTGTACAGGGAGATCACAATCTGGTTTTAGAAATCACTTTGTGATTAAGAGTTGTAAGGTTCATACATTTAGACTGACAAATAATCGAATGGTATGACAAGCACCACAAGTCTTATATTTTAAGACTGTATCTCAAGGTTTTGACATTTGAGAATGTCCTCAGTTCATTACATGTTGTTTCTCATTATGCAATGCAAATATCACCCTGCTGTGGTATATTTATTGTACAACCTCATCAATGTGTAAAAATTTGACAGCAATTATTAATTTCATTTTTCTTCCTGGTTGTTGACTTTGATTCATTTACTCTTCCCACTCTTAAGAGTACTTATTGCAAATAACTGAGGAATGAGAATGTCATGACAGAAATGTATTTCCTAGTCTCAAGGAGGAAATGATAATTTCTTCCCCTTTGGAAATGCTTCTGCCATCATTTGGTGTGCTTTGGTTGTACAGTTACTATCCAGTAGATGACAGGTGTTCAGCTGTACTCCAAGAAATATATCTTTCTTTTTTTTAGGACTGAGCCCCTCTTCCATTCAGACCCTCAGAATCTGCTGAAAGACTTCCATGCTCAAGACTTCCATGCTCACTTAGCTAATGTGAAAGGACTTCTCTTGTGACTTTGCCCTTCAACACTGAGACTGGCTCTTGCCCCTACGTTTATGTGAGATACAGAGTGGGTAATGGACTTCCAGAGTAAATTATTTCTGGAATAACACCTGCTGCAGTTATGCAGCTTTAATGCTCTTTTTTTTTAATGCTCTTTTCCCATACAAGTCACCTGGTATACTGTAGATGAGATGCCACTCTTTCATTTCGCCTTACTCCTTGTTTCTCTGCGCTCTCCACCAAAGCATTAAAAATTAAGACTTCAGGGAGATGGTGTGATTCCTTTTGAAAAAAATCAGAGTGGAGTGGTATGGAAAGTGAGTAAATGTAGTCACACAATATGTGAACACACAATAACATTAAAGTTTTTGAAGTGTTTGTGTTTTTACAAGTATTCAGGAATAAAGCAGCTAATTACTGAAGAAGGCAAAGAAAGAGTGTGATTCACAGATTGTTTTGCATTGGAGTTTGGATACCATTTTAGAAGCTTTTCCCTGAGTAGCAAGTGTATACTGTTTGCTGTGTCGAGCATTTCTGCTTTTCTGAGTGAAAGAAACTTGGACACCTGAGAGATTGCTCTGCTTCCTCCTCCCCTCCCCTACTTAACTACTAATCTAAGCTTTATGGCATTTGTTGACTTTCAACCTGTTGATGTGACACTGACTCTCATAAGGTAGGGAAGATTTATTGTATTACAGTATGATTTGTTGATGTGTGATTTTTCTTTCTATCAGTAGATTACTTTATTGAGATCATAAAATGAAAATCAGTTTTTCATTTCAACCTCCCACTTGTTCCCCCTTAATTTATTGAAACAATCCTGCAAAGAGTAAAAGAGATTCATTTCCACTGCTTTTAAAACAGGAGAGCAGTTCTAAGGACAAGAAAAAATGTTTTACAATAGAGACGAAAGAAAAGTTAAGAAAATGGGAAATTGAATGCCCTCGCAGTGTTTTATTGAATACTTTCAACTTTGATGAAGCACAAAGGCATTGCCATATATTTTAAGTTGGCAGGTAATACATTCTGAGGGACAGAAGAAAATACAAATTAGAGAAGTTACTTTTTCCCCTTTCTGATCTGTTGTTGAGAGAAACATGCAGTGGATGTCATTAAAAAACTGGACATTATCTAGATATTCATAGTCATTACACCAACCATAGTGTTTATTTGATATCTTAGACTTGGAAATAGCAGGAAGACTGCAGTAAAAATAAATGTTTAATGGTGCTATTTTGTACTTAAAGAGTTTATACTGCAGATAGAAATGACACTAATTACGTGACCATTAAATAGGAAATTAACTATGCAAATATGCTGTCACTTGGTCACCTTCTTTGTAATGTAAAAGGTTTCTTACATAAGGGTCCTCTTTCTGATGTCTCTATATTGATTTCTGTTGGTAGGTGACATGACTTCTATTGGCAGGTGTCATGTCCGTGATCTCTAAGTGAGAATGCAGATGGAAATATTTTGGGTGCAAGGGCTGTCATTCCAGCATGTTTGCATGATGCCCGAAGGAGTCAGGCAGTTATTTTGGCTGGAGGTACTGCTATAATTATCATAAATGTTGTTCAGAAGAGTGACCAACCATCCTCTTTGTGTGCACAAAATCTAAATGACAGAAAGCACATTGGGGAATTAAACAAGTCTTTTAATTTATGGAAGTTAAAGAACTTTTCTGGTTAGAAGGCAAAATGTCAAAGGAAAACTGAGATGGCTGCTAATGTTAGTGTTAGAAAGTATCTCCAACAGATTTTTTAAATAGAAACATTTCTGAAAGCATAGCAGATGGAAGGAGCTCCATGATGTTGATGTCTGCAGGATCTGAAGGAGACAGATGGTCAGCAACTTAAAATGTTGAATACTTTCAAATTTACATTGGTCAAAAAAGAAAGAGAATAAGAATCCAATGGATAAATAACCCTTGATGATCATGAGTCTCCAACTTATTTGAAATGTGTGAGCCATCTGAAAGCACTCCCATTCAAACTAAAAGTCCATGGGAGGACACAAGGCTCACTAGACATCAAAGATGAATTGGAACCTCACCTGCTGCTCATAAAAGTATGCTTTTGTAGATGAAGATGACAAGTTAAAACAGAATTTTAATGGGATCATACCTCAGAGAGAGATGAAAACCTATTAACTATAGATGGCCTGACCCTACAGAAGGAAGATAGAACAGACTGAATGTACAGCATGCTTTAGGAGTTAATGAAAATACTGAAAAATGCCTGTGAGAAGAACAAGCATCTGGATAGTCACTAACAAGAACAAAAGTGTCATAAATGCTAAATCAATGATCTCATACTCAGGTAAGAATGTAAAAGAAAGAGCATGGAAAAGATGAAGAAATATCTACAGTGAATATTAATTACATAACTTTAATCCAAAATGTAGGATATATATGTGCATCTAGAAACAGTGGCTGGCTTATTTATTTATTTATGTAGCACATCAGATAGCTACAAGATCTTATAAGCAAGGGAGTATATACCAATGATAAAAAGTAAACTGGCAATTGAATCAAAGCTGGCATCAAACCTGGGCTTGACTCTGGTATAAGGAGGTACCTGGTCAGAATGAAGAAATCTAAGACAGACAAAATGTTTTTAAAAGATCCTGAGTATTTTGTTTTAATCATTTATTTGGATACTACCCATAGTTAGATTACTGAGATGGAAAACATTAGCTCAGTGAATGGCAGTGGAAACACAGTCAAAGAAAACGGGACTATTTTGGTGCTCTAGAAAGCCACCAGGAATTTAACCAGCAATTTTGAAGGCCAAATTATAGCTATAAAGATGAATCACTGTCACTAGACTAAATTTTAAGTTTCCAAGTCACTGGCTTGCAAAGTCCTCTGGCTACTCTTGAAAAGACTGGAGTTGATATATAGATCATGACTATTCTCACTGCACATCTTTTCTTCTGCAGCAATTGAGATTATGACAGATGCTTCCAGCCTCAGAACATGAAGAGCAAATGTTACAGGGACTGAGAAAAACCTATTGTGCTAATTTGATGTCAGTTAAGAGTGCTCTTCCCTTCTCAATGCATTCCAGATTGCAGAGTTTCAAACCAAAGCCCTTTGCAATGGGTTTGTCACCCACAATGACCTCACCTCAAGGTGTGTCACCAAAATGACACCAAGGTGACTCACAGGTTGAGGAGTCAGCAGGGAAGCCAATTAGGGTTATGTAAAAGAGAGGTATATCTTGTTACCCCTGAAATTTTTATCAGCATTAGGCTTTAAAGGATGTAAGGAATAAAAATGAATCAACTATTCTCAGAATAATGTAAGGCATTGTTATCTAAACTATGATACCAGACTGAGGCATCAATGAACCCACACGAGATGTACAAACAGCAAAAATCAGTAGAAAATGAAAGGTGTTTGTTCATCTTCTTGTTTCCGTTTGTTAGGTGACATGTTTAAAATGAAAGCTTTGCAAATCTGAGTTTTATTTTTAATGGAAAAACATTTCAAAAGCGGACTGACATTTTCTGTGCAAGTACATGGTATTCCTGTACCCATCACTCTTGATCACTCACAAAAAACTGTAGGCAAAATTAAAATTGGACAGAAAACGAAGAACAAGTCATGATGAAAATGAAAACCTAGGTCTGCTGCAGAATAACTACAGGCATAATTTGCTAGACTTCTTAGTGGAGCATGTCATGTGAGAAGTTGGCTCTTTTTTCATTATCCAATATCATAGACTGTGTTTTAAGGCAAAAAAAAAGGTGGAAAATTAAGATAATTCATTCAATCTTCTCTACCTCACTTGGTAGAAATCAGCACCCGTGAACACCACCTACTAACAAAATCCCCACTCAATACTACAGCCCTTATAAAATTTATATATGGCTTTTTTAACCTGTTTTTAGTCTTGATTTTTTTTGTAACCTACAAGGGTTGCTAAAAATACAGTGTAATTTTGTAAGTTTCAGTGTTAATTACAGCTTTCAAATCTTTATTAAGTAATCTTCCATCTCAGCCCACGTATTGTTAACAGTTTTTATCTTTCACCTTCAGGGCTTAAAAATGTGAGATTTCATTCCCATTTACACTCATAATATATTTTATTAGTCACAGAGAAGATCTTTAGAGTGTTTTTTCCACACGATTGACCCTTCTGTGAATCCCTCATCTTCCTAAACATCACAATGCATTAAACACAGTAGTTTTGTTTTTCTTCCTTAGGCTTTACATTGCAAACTGACTTAAACCTTTAAATTAAAAAAAGTCACAAAACCTATTATCAAGGTTTTTTCCAAGACAATTCCATGAGTGCTGAAATTAATACCTCTAACAAAATTTTTAATGGTTAAATGGTAAGTTCTACAATAAATTTTGTCTTAGTATTTAATTCTCTTAATTCTCAAGCTGCTATCAGTTTTTCATGTGAATATTTATATTCCTAGTGTGTCCTTGTATTATTTTATATTAGTATCTGATTTACATGAATTGTGGAGACTCATTGGAGAAAAGCTGGTTCTCAGTCCCATGCTCTTTTTTGTTCCATAAAATATCTTTCATTTTTTTGTCTGTTAAACAATTATTTCTAAGCATTCACACCAAATTCTTCAGAGAAGTGTTTCCAAATTATCCTCCCAGAGATGTATTTTTCCACTCTTTCTTTGTCTCTATCAGCAATGGGCAAAAAAGATTATATGTGTCCCAGGCTATCAACTCTAACTGGAGCAAGTGATATCTGATATGTTGCTAATGACTGGTATAGGAGAAACAACAATTGAGCTAAACAAAAAGGCACAAAATTTCGGCTACTTATTTGAGAAAATATTTATTTGATTCTTCCTGTCCATGAAAGAAAAGGATTCCATCTTATAATGGCTATACTGAGATTAGTGTTGATTATATTTAGTTTGCTTTGAGGTAACCGTTGTTCAGATCTTGGTTGTCACGTTCAGGAGATGCTATTTCTTCCCATCAAATTCATGTCATGTCTCCATCAGGAATGGCTTCATTTTAACAGCTCATAGCTCTTTTCATGGCACTAACTGCCATGAAAATTGGGGGAGGTTTAAGTCACACATAAGAAGTTCATTCTCACCTGGAACTTTTTGAACTTATTGGCCAGTTTGATCAGAACTGGCAGAGGAGTTGTGAACATTGATATCCTATAAATACTGTGGTTCTGAGAGAGACCCATTTAACAGAAAACTCAAAATCCTCATGGAAGCTTGGTCCTGAGACACAAATCCACAGTAAAGGGAGACTAGTGCTGCTGCTTGTTGAACTACTTGGAATAACACATGAGAGACAGAATAGTTAAGCTGAATTAATTCAGTTTATCTGTTCATGGCAAAATCAGTCACTTTTTGATGTGGGTATAGCCAGCTGCTCTGGAAGCATTCATTTGACAAGTGAAAGAAGATTGTGTGGTTTTCTGTGGTTTGTTTGGTTTTTTAAAATTTGAAACATGAGTGCAATTGTATTTTATAGTATTGTAGGAAAAAAATAAAGAAAATTAAGTCCTAAAATATGAAAACCTGTGGGTTTTGGGGGGTTTTATGTGGGCTTTCTTGTTGCTATTAGAAAGCTAAATGATTACTGTGTTGACTTGATTTGTGGCGTGATTTTAACATGCTCAAAATATCGAACCTAAGTCTGTTGAAAGAGCATCCAGGCTGAGCATTGTTTTCTCCTTAATAAAAACTACAAAAAAGAAAAGGATATGTATTTGCTTTATGGAATTATAGCAAATCAGACACCACGAAATAGGAACTTTTTTTAAAAAAGCAGATAATCTAAAGATTAAAAAAAAAATTAATATTACCTTTTTTTGATGAGATGAGCTTTTTGTTGTAACCGGGTTATGGAAACACTTACATTTTTATTTGTTTCTTTCCATTCTGTCACAAAATACAAATGACAACTGAAAAGTTTCACTTCAGAGACCTATTTAGCCACAGCCCACAGAAAGGACATTAATTGATCAATTGAAAGGAAAAGACACTACACTGTATTTCATCAACCCATGTTCCCATTTTTTTTAAAATTTTTTTAATTCTTTCAATTTACTCACTCAAATTTACTTTCTTGAAATGCCAGTATTCCTGCATTTGTCACTACCACTTTCTCCTGATTACATATTGTTTGACCCTCTGCCTTGATTCACAGACTTATGTACAATGGATTTGCTAGTCATACGTTTCATTTCTGTATGGTCCTTCTATTTCTCATGAAATGTTTATCTATCTGCACATTGTCATAATTATTTTGATATGGGTAGGAACTAACTCTATCTGTATTCATAGTTAACCCAGATTGGAAGAGCCAACATCTTTTGGAGACTAAGTCCTAAAAAAGAATAATCTAGTATGCAGGAACAGCTGGGTAATGGTTAATTTTTGGCAGAAACATCAAAGAAACCCAAGCTCACGTAACTTTAAGAGATTTATTAGATAATGCTGTGTCATGCAGTGCTGTGATTATTGCAACAGGAAAAAGATACTGCTGTGTTATTCCTGCTTTAAAATTAGATAGTTCTTTCTATGACTTTTTCGATTTTATTCACTGGAGAAGAGGATGCTTACAATGGCAATAACTTCATTCTTCGAACTTTCTAAATGCAGTCTCAGTCAGAAAGACTGCCTTGGAGCCTACCCATGCACGTGTATAGGCTAAAAACATTTTAATGCTTAGTGCTAATGGTAGATGAAATGTTAATTTAGTTGTGTTAACTTTTTCCCCTCAGAGATGCTTGCTACATGAGATTAGAATGGTTCTTTTACCTTGTAATGTATGTAGGTTCACATACTCTTTGTGAGGAGATCTTGACTGTAAATTTCATAAAATATAGGGTTTATTTAGTAATTTTCCACAAGTATTGGCAGAATATTGTCTTTCATAAACATCCATGTGAATATGATAACTTCTTTTCTTTGTCAAGCTCTGTTGCTTTTCCTAGAGTTTATTTCAGGGCATCCAGCACACTCCTGAGAATTCCCTTTTTTCATCTACATTATTATTGCTTATGAGAAACTCAGTTAGTTTTGAAAAATATGAGAATGGCTCAGCAGCATCTTATCAATCATAGATTCTTCATGCTTGCTTCTTTTTCTTATTGATTAAACATATCTCATTAATTTCAATTTTGTCTTGAGTGTAGTATTACATTTCTGTGATTTAATCTCAGTGCTGTGTTCCTCTCACTGCAAAAACATAAAACATAAACCATTTCATAGCTTGTGTCCTCTATTACTCACCTATTCCCTGCACATACAGAGTGAGTTTTCTTTGTCCCATTACCAGATTTTTAGCTTTATATTTCAAAAATTAACTTTTCTTTTGATGGCTTGTCTTTGGGAATTACATCTTGCCATGAACCACTCAGAGATAAAGTTCACAAGTTTACTTCCTTTAGTGTCTGAGCAATGGCATTTCCAAGTAAGTCTCAGAGCTTGATGAGTGTGAGACAAATCTCTGCAGAACATAGCAATGGTCAAGAAACTGTACATTTTAATAATGATGGCAATCCTCAGCCTTTTTCTGGGCATTTCTAAGTATCAAGGGACTTTTTTGTTTGTTTGTTTTTTGTTTCTTTTGGTTTAGTTTTTTTGTGAGTCACCTTGTAGAAAAAACAGCTAAATAATTATTTTTAAAAAGCAGCAAAATATTTGCGGTTTGTGTTCATGAGCATGTCTCCTGCAATATATTAAAGCACTTGTTTTGCTGGAGTAACTCTGCACTGTCTTAGGAAAAATTGTTCTTGCTGATGGGATTCAGAAAGGACTTAAAATGCATTTTTCAAAGAAAGAAATGTGCCTGACTGGAGCAGTAAATGAGATGATTACCATTGCATAGGAACTACTCCGTTTTTTTTTCTCTTCAAACAAAGCCGATTGAACATAGTTTATAAGTCTGTATCTTAGTACATCAGAGAAAAAAAAACATTTTTTCCGCACAATTAATAAAACTTACAGTAGGTTTACATTTTTAAAAATCCTTAAGTATAACTTTATGTTCAGGTCAATTAATTTCAGGCCTACATTTGCAGTGCTTGGCAAAAAGACAAACAAAATTTCTAAAAAAGTTTGCTGAAGGGTAAATGGATCTGGTAGCTACTTTCCTTTTGTAAAAGCCTTGGAGCTTAACATACACCAAAACCTTTTTGTTACTGCAAAATCCAAGTGGTCAAATAGCTGAGGGAAAGTTGAAGCACTGTGCAGGGAACTGCAGATGGTCATATAATGTTAAATACAAGGGCTCAATGGACTGGTCCTCAAAGGATTCATGAAGCCCTGCAGTAGAAAATGTGATTTATACTGTTGCAAGGAATGACATGTTAAAAGAAAAGTGTTACTTCCACCAAACTTGACATTTCTGTTAAATTAGTCATACATTTTTCCAGGGCAAGAGGCATTTTGATTCACCTAGAAGGCAGAGGTGGAGTAACTTAGAAGTACAATACTAATTTCTTTGGGATGAATATACTAATGATAAATGTACCCCAGCACTGCTCTTCCATTTGGGAATTCCTACATTCTACTCTGCACATGCTTCCTCCACACAGGCATTTGCATGCTTCTGTTATCCTTTTAACTGATATTTACTTCTTTAAAAGTAGCATTTTCAATATCTCCTGCTGAAATGCAGTTAGAGTGGTTTACAGTTGTGACTCCACTCAATATATTAACTAAATGTGGACAGAGCAATGTCAACACTGATGAAATTAATGAAGGGAACACACATGTTCTGCTATGCCTTTTATATAATCAATGGAGAATTTGTTTTTATTTAGGAAAAAATATGTTGGCTTAAGAATACCTTTCCTTCTATGGTAGAAGCCTTTTTTGCCTTAAGCTGCTGTGCTTTCTGGAAATATTCTTTAACCTCACACAGTGAATTTCAAGTCTCTGTAGAGCCATACTCTTACCAGCATTAAGCATTCCTTTCATTTTACAGTAAAAATTTGCCGCTGTGGAATTTCATACTTAGTCCCTTAATAATTTCTACTTCACAAAAGTGGGCATATTTTATTTCCTCCAGCAAAGTAGGTTCTTCCAATCTTCTATGCTGCTACTAACAATAATTCAGCCCAAGATATGCAGAAAATCCAGGATTGAGATAAAACCTGATGAAATCGCCATGTTTAAGCATGCTTCAAATTTGGACATGTGTGATACAGACTGGATACATTTGCAAGTGTCATTTTCCACAATGGCAGCTTTTGTACATCTCAGGCTTGATCCATGCCTGATGAGCTTAGTTAACCAAAATATCTCAATTTCCTTTTCTAGATTATCTGCCAGAGTGCCCTACATGCAGCGCTGTGTGTATGTGTAGAGAATTTGAAGTCTCACTCTTACATTTGTGATTTTAATTTGCTACTCTTATACTTGGAGATGAAGACAAATGGTGTCTTTCTCTTAAAAAATGGTTACACCACACCCTTCACAGTCTCGTTTTTATCAACTCAGGACTACTGGCAAAGTCCTTGTAAGAGATTAACAGAGTAAAGCTGCCCTTGACCTGTACCTTCATTCTCTTTCAATAGATGCCTAACTGGTTCATTTGGTTTTAAAAGCTTGACAAATCCTATTACTTAATCTATCATTGGAAATATTCAAAGGAACTTTTAGATAAAGCCATACAAAAGCATGTTTTATTGCTCAGAATTTTAAGAAAGAGAATCTCTTTTGAGCATCTTGCTTGACATATGTCCAAAGTGGGCATAGTTTATGTTGGAGAAGAGAATAATAACATTTCATGTGACAAAAGCAGATGATATAAGTTAATTTACTTAGCCTTGGGGACATATGTAAAGGGGTTTGTCACTTAAAATAGGTGGTTTGAGGGGAAAAAAAGGCTTGGGTTTTAGGGTTAGCTACAGCAGGAAGGAGACAGAAGGTCTGAACATTATGGGACACCCTAGGTTACAGAAACAGAGAGTAAAAAATGAATAGGGCTCTGAGAACATTGAAATTAAGTAGGAGACAGGATAAGGAAGATTGGGATCTTGTACTTCCTTACTGTACCTGCAGTACCTGTGACTTTTAGGAAGCATAATGAATTTTGCTCAAGAGAGGCATGTAATAGTGGGTGTCAAAGGCTTGAGAACAAAGTCAGGAGCTTCAGAGAAGAAAGACTAGCTTTATTATGGGAAATGCATATATAAAGGGAAAGAAACTGACAAAGAGGTGTCTAGGTGAAACAGAAAGGGGAAAACAAGAATATGGGATAAAGGGCTGAATTTGAGACTGGAGCTTTACAACAAACAATGGATGAATTGGAAAGGAAGTGGTATTCAAGAAATGGCTATCAGGGCATTTTCTGGACTGGGGAGATAAGGAAATGTACAAAAGATGGGAGATACAAGAATCTTATGGGAGAGAGAGAATACAGAAGAAGAAGATATATTTTGAAAGAGGTCTAAGAGAGAAAGAGATGTGACAAGACAAGCAGTAAGAGCAATATAAAAGGAGTAATAGATGAAGCAAACAATGGAAAGCCAGGGGGTCATAAACTACGAGCACTCGAAGTACATTTTCTGACTGGCTGGCACTAACCAGTGTGCTGTGCTGCTCGGTGCTGACTGAGCAGTTTTCACTGACTCCTAGACTGTCAGTTTGGGAATGACTAAGGATATCTGCTCTGTCACTCCATGTTGCTCTGACATAACTGTATTTCATTCTCATGGAGCTTGAGTTGTTTAGAGGCACTAGTGTTCCTTCACTAGAGTTAGTTCATGACTCAGGCAGGCTGTCACTAGTTCACTAGCCTACAGTGCATTAATAAGCTACCTCAGCTGCTCTGTCTACAATGCTGCTTCTCTCTTACCTTGCTCATTTAAAGAGTTTAAGTCTTGTAACAATTATTATTTATTATGCTAGATGTGAAGAAAATACTGAAAATAGTTTTCTTTTCCATTACAATTTTAAAAAGTGTGAGTTAAAAAAGAAATTACAAAAAAATTTGCAAGAATTGTAAAATAAATTTAATTGAGGCTGTTACAGCTAATGAAACTAATTTATTTATTTTCAATCCAAAGCTTGTCATGCTTGTATAAGAGTCTGTTACTTTCTCTTTTAGAAGTAGCAGAGCAGCTCAGTTTGAATTCAGAGTAGCCTGCAGTTCTTTGTAAAACAAAGGGAGACATAGAACAATGGAGATTCAAAATATGGCCTTAATCCACTATATCTTTCCTCTCTGGAATAAAAAAAAGTCAGTATTCAAATTTGATGGTTTCTTCTCAGAGGACTGCTGCATATTGTAATTTCCTCAGGTCCTTAACAGATACCCTCTACTCTATGGTTTGGTTTTGGCTGTTTAGTTTTGGTTTTGTTTTCTTTTTCCTCAGAGAAAGACAGCTAGATTATGTTCTCGTAGGTTCAGGGCTGTGAAATGCCATCATGGGAAAGGGTCATACAAAGATGATGACCTTTTTGAGTCATCTTCAGTGTTTGAACATTTCAAGTGCAGCTCATTGTGCTCATTCTTTTTCTTTTTCTCTTTTTCCTTTTCTCTTATGCCACTGGATTTTAATGCTTATAGAGGTTAGTATTTTTTGGCTTTTTCCTCTGTGGATTTTCTCAGATGTCTGAATGCACAATATAAATGGCACTTCAGAGAAAAGATGGATATATAGGTAATTGTATGAAAATATAGAATTTTTGGCTGTTTTTTTTCTTCTGGCCATTAGAACTCTGGTGGACAAAAAAATAACTAATTTCTTTTTCTTACCAGTGAAATAAGTTAGCCAAGCTGACACTATCAAGAATTTCCACTTCTTTCACAGACACTTCAATTTCTCCTTGGGATGTTTTTGTCCCTCTGCCTTTCTCAAAAATTACATCATCTTGAAAGCAATAGAACATGGGCTTAGTTTTAATCCAATAACTTTTTAAAGTACTTTTTCCACAATACTATTACACATTGTATTTTTGACAGCTTCAGAATCATATTTACTTCATGAACTTGTTTAAGAGATTAGATCAGCACTGCAAGTTTTATTGTTTTGTTGATTTCTTTTCTGTGGTAATGTAATTGACAGGCACTGATAAGCCTGTAAACTCAAAAATAAATATTGAGTGTACTTCCAAACTAATAGCCCATTCATCTTCATCTTCATGTTGTCTGTTGTCCCTGTGAAGAATTGCTCTGAGCTAGTGGTGCTGTTTCTCCTGATATGAAGCCTGTGCTTATACCTATGTACTTTTACAGAAGTATGCAAGCAATTTCTGTTGCCTATTTTCCAAAATATGGACTTCCAAGCCCATCATATTTTTATTGTCTACCAATGTTTTCAGCCTTGACTGTCAGAGAATAACTTTGTACCCCAATTGAGTTGCACAATACCATCTGCCTCTACTGCACTTTTTGCATGGTTATTCTGGCATTTTTACCAAAGTTTGTCCTGTAGACCTCCTCTAAATTTTCTTGTCCTGGATCCCAACATAACAAAAAAAATTACTAAAGATTAATTTGTTTTCTGTAATATATAAGCTTTTTATGATTGTCATAAATCATTAAGAAAATTTAAAAATCTCCCAGTTCAACTCAGAGTAGAAAAGGTATCCAACTATTTTCTTTCTTAAGTTAAGAATATAATCCGGAACAGTGTTTCAAATCTATATGTCACCTTTATTATTTTGATTCTTTGTGATAAAGCAGAAAGTAATGTTTAAATTTGTTCTAGTTACCACCTATGTTCCCTAGGCATTTGAGCCAATTGGCTTGCAGTCTTGAGTCCCTGCTTGACCCATCTTGCAAACTTAAGATTCTGTAGGGGCACAGCAAAGGTATGATTCTCCTCTTCTGTTCATAAACCCAGCTTGTCTCAGTGTAAGTCTTCTCTCCAGCTGCCTGCTTGTGTGCCTGACTGAGAAAGGATCTCCACCTCTTTTCGTTATATTTCTTATGTTGTAGGAAGCAGGTCACAAAGATCTCAGTCATTAGCAAATTTGATAGGAATCTATCAATTTCTATTTTAATGTTTGATCTGTTTTAGTGTGCTTTTCTCATGCTCAGAATCTAAACTAAACTAAAACCAATGAAAGAAAATGAGAATGTTTCCCATAAGAATATAAACAAATATATCAGTAATTCAGGATTTCCGAGTAAAAAAAAGCAGAAAAATTGGCAATTGTCTCTTCACTATGAAAGAATCTCATAGAGACTAAGATGATGGGTAGTTGCATCTTAATATATTTAACTCTCCTCTTTTTGTGCTGACACTCTTAGGGGCATCACTCTTGAAGATAGATTACAATGTAAGTATTTTAAAATAAAGTAATGACTGTATTCTCAGATACTGACTACCTGAAGGTAGCTTCTAGAAAATTGGACTGAAAATAATTTTAGTTTATGAAAAGACCTTCTCAGTGTTTATGATATTGCACAGCTGCAAAAGGAGGTTATCATTGTACTTCAAACATTCATCATGGTAAGTGCAGAAAATAAATCATCCTGACTGCGGGAACACTATTTTATAGCTATAAATTATTAGACTGTAAATTACCTTCTTGGAAAACATACTTTTAGCATGGAAATCTCTTAGAAGGAATCTTTATGATCTCATTAGGTTTCCCCTTTGCAGCAGAAATTTAAATAATTTAGCTTTTGATTACTAATTCATAGCAAAGTAATTTGAGAATGTTTACATTTTATACAGCTCATCCATTAAATTATTTATCATCTGATATATTTTCAATAGGCATTTGTTCAATTTTTCATGCTTTACATACGATGCAATTAGCACAACAATACCCCACAGTGTAGCTATTGCAGAGAGGCTCTGTATTTTAAGCAGAAAGATGCAAATGTGCATTTTGAAGCTATATAACGTAACTTTGCTTGTCCCTTCTAATTCTACTTCACCACGTACCTTGTTGATAATTTGTACTGTAACCTTGCATAACATTTACGACTGCAAACTACTAGCAATATGGAAAGAGAATAAAATTTATAATACTTCTGACAAGACGGATTTATAGTGGCTACTTAATCTTGTTTTCAGCAGAAGAACTTGGCTGGTTTCTAGTGAAGTGCTTGGAGAGCCATCTTAAAGATGAGACATAATTTAATGAGGCATCACTGTGAGCAGCAAGGAAACTTGTTTCTTATAGTTGGATATGAGGTCGAGGGACAAAGGGTGCATGAGTGTGATGAAGATTAGTGATGGTGTGTGATGGTAGAGGGCTGCACAGCCTTGTATTGTGTGAGATGCAATCCCAGTACTTTTGTGTAACCGTGGTGTGACTGAGTACCACCAACAAAAAGTAATTTTGATTGCTTACTTATATATTACAGTGAATAACATAGAATCCCTTCTTATGGGCATTTATTGAAATATAATTATTTCAAAAAATGTTGTTCCACTAATGCAAACTAGAAGAGTTTGTGTAGTCAGGCTCAGGCCTCTGTTGATACTTGGATTGTATTTCTGTTTTGCTTTCATTCATTAAACTCCATCTTTAAACATACAAGTTATTAGAAATGCTTCATTGAATCTGAAGCTAGGTCAAATAATATTCATAGGATTGCTTGCCTAAAATCACACTGTAATGCATATCATTACTGCTTATTGGCAAATAATAGTAATAATGCTATAAGTTAGCGTGCTGCAGATCACTTCTAACTATAGCTTGAATATAAGATTTGGAAGAGCTACAAATTAAGAGATAAGAAACTTAAGGGATTGTTTACTATATTTTTTCTACTTTAAGTCTCAAATGAGAAATCTAGTGTGTAACTTGGTCTACTCTAGTATAAAAATCTCTGAAGGTTCACTTTACATTATGTGTGACCTTTACTGAAAGAGGAGGATAGACCTCAAGGGTGTGCTCCTGTGGGGTGGGTTTAAGCTACAAGGAAGATTCTCTATTTGAGTAAAATTTTGTCAGGGAGCTTGTGGCTGTTGTATTCTACAGACTGGATTTGCTAGTGTGCCAGAGTTGTCTTTTTATTCGTTGAACATGGTGTTTTGGCAATCTTTTCATAAACCGCTTTACTTTCAGGAGTACTTCAGAATACGATTCTTCTTTCCTACTCATACTAAAGAAGTTCTAGGTTTGATTTGCTTTGTGTTGAAGAGGACTCCCTAAAGGACAGAGATGATAGGCTGCAGGTAGAAATCTTACTATGTGGAGTCTTGATTTGAGAGAAAGCTGGGCAATGGCAGAAATCAGCTCTGCTGATTGGAAGAGACTGTAGAAGGTATGAAGACCAAATTAATAAGATTTGGGCTGGACTTGTCTGAGATAAAACAGAGGTTGCCAAATGGTTGTGTGTCGGTTTATTTTTTTTAAAAAGGATGTGGGGAAGAACAAGGAGAGGAATCCAAAGTTGCCTTTCTTCCTCTTCTTCACCAAAAATAGCTTGATAGACTACCTAATCTGTAGCTACACATGTACTTTTTTTCTTAAGAACAAAGTCATATGATAAATTACAGACCATAGGATATGAAGTAAATAATCTTAAATTAAATGGAGCAGTTTGACATACAAGAGAATGAAAAAGCTGTGAAAATATAGAAGGACCATCAGAAAGCCAGCAAAAAAGCTACTTAAAATTTGTATTCACTACATGGGAATTTACTCCATATCCAGTAGCATGTTGGTGTTAGACTTCAGTGTGGGTCAGATTGCTGCATTTCAGGAGCAGAAAATGGTAACTGTAGATGTGCCATATTAATGTTCAGGTCACTTTTAAGCAGGATAGCTGTACATGTGTCCAGTGGGATCATTATCATAGACTGAGGATAAGTTTGTTTATAATGAATGATTGTGTATTTTAACAACTCTGACCTCAGCCTTAACCCCTTACATATTGTAGGACTAATTTAAAAAACACTAGTGAATTTGAAGCCTGGACAGACTTCAAAACTTCCACAGAGTTCCTGACCTCATACATTACGGATAAGGATTTTAGGATGTAAAGCCTGAGAGATTATTCCTCCCTTTTGCTGTATAATGATGCCTTATTATAAGAAATTCCATTCCTTAATTAAGTATAAAAGCAAAGGTTAGGTCTTCTTAAAGCATTCAATACTTTGCTTTTAGGAGGAATGGGTTGAATGTGAAAATATTTTTGTCCTCATTGTCTTCATTACTTTAGTGGTGATAAGGCCAGCTTTAACTGCCCTTATGAAGCATGCTAGTCACAGCTGATCATGAAAGTTAAACCCTGCTTGCATATGTTATGGCCTTTGTGGCTTAACAGCCTCATCTGAACAAGATAATTTCAGACTGAATCCTTTTCCTGCATTGCTCTGATGCATTCGCTTGTTAAAAATGCATGTTACGGGAGAACATGCCACAGAACCAGTAATTCAATTACAATTATTGGGAGACTGGAACAAAATACATTAAAAAATAAAGTGTTTTACATGGCATTTGACAGGAAGCAGTGTAGATATTTTTCTACAGAACGATCATGATTGTGTCATTAAGGACTCCAGTTTTTAACTCCTCAGTTCTGAGCATCAATCCTGGGTGAAGGACAATGAGTAGAGAAATTAAGTTATTTATGAGAAGAACATAGGCAGTTACTCCTTATACAGCAGGGCTAGGGCTTCTGCAGTTTTCCAGCTATCTATTTCAAATTCTCCTTAGGATGCACTTGGAATTTTCGGTCTTCAAAGATACTGAGGATGACATGTATACAAACATGTAGATTGTATATATTTTATACTTGCATATATTAAATGACATATATACAGTTCTGTGGGTCTAGACCTAAGGCTTCAGTCCTGAAATATCCTCCTCTTACTTGAACTTCATATTGCAGGAAAATGCTTGGACCCAGATAACCCTATAGAATCAGAGTATAAGGAGAAAATTCAAGACTTTGTCATTGCCCTTAGGATTTTATTATTAAAACTTAAACACTAAGGCACAATGATGGTGTTTGCTTCCAGTTTTCTAAATATACTGAAGACCTGTGTGCTATCTCTGTAACCACAGCAGTCAAATTCACAGAAACTAATAGATTAATACTTGCTTGCTTAGGAAGAAAAAAAGTTATTAAACTCATTTAAAATAAAAGAGAAAAGAAGTATTTTATTTTCCAAATGTTCATAGATCTTATTAATTTTAGCCATGTGAACATGGCTTTGTATCTTTGAAAAAAAAAAAAAAAACTCCAAGAAAACAAAAAGAATTTTTTTAAACTTAGATTTGTTGTAAAAATGTGTTGTCAAAATCTGTCCACGGAGGTCAGCTGAGTCATTGATTTACATAGATTTTGGATTTTCACTGTTTTTGATTTAAATGATACCATTACCTTTTGCTCTCCCTGCCACCTGTATTATATGCATGAGTAGGAAGAAGAGGATTTCTCCACAAACTGAAGAAAATGATCGAGGGCATCTGTTTTTCTGCTAAAAAGAGCACTTTGCAAGGTGATCTTTCACAGAAGGATTGCTAAATAAAATTGCCAAAACTCCTTTATTTTTGAGAATATTTGCTTTTAAGGCATTAGTGGCATTGTGAGAATAGGTACAAGATGAACAAAAAGCCCTTGAAAAATGATGTTTGTCTCACTTACTTCCAATTAAAAATAAGAACTTGGAGAATTGCTAAAAGCCAAAAAAAGCTTATTCTAAGATCAAACCAAGATGAAAATATGAAAAAAATCCAAATATGACTGCATTTTAAAGTGTTTACTCTGTATATATCTGTACAAATACCTTGTTTACTGAGCTCTAGCTTTTCCAATTATTAAATCAATTTTCACATGTGTACACAGAAATGTGTTGTCAGAGCATATGCGTGTAAAGAGAGTCTGATGTTTACATCATGCCTGTTGAGAACTGTTTAAAAGGAGCTGTAGCATCATTACTCTCTACACATATTTCTCTGACATTACATGTAATTCATCTTGGTACTTATGCTGTGAGGAGGCTGTTTTAATAATGCTTCTAGTGCACTTGAAATGGCAAGGCTGGCATGTTTTCTGAACACTCACCAATCCTGCCCAGTGGGTGAGGAGTTCCTGTCTAAAAGAGCAGTGCTTGCTCTTCTGCAGTATTGTGATTAATATTCTTTTTAGACTAATAGTTATTAGTTTCATTCTGAAAATGAACGGCTTACATGCATTACTTTCTTGAAAGCCTTGAAAATGCGACCTATTTCTGTGGAGAATCTCTCTGGGAGCAGTGTTGCTAATCTCTGCAGTGAGCTAATTGTTCTCTAATGTCAATCACGATCTGAGAGGGCCTCCAGGATCTGTCCTTTTAGAGGAATGATCTTCATCTCAGCTAGGCTTTAGTACCTTACTATTGCAGCTCCAGATAGGAACATAATATTAAATATCTCTTAGGTTTAGGCCCCCATATAACCATCCTGGGTACTGAACACTTAATTATACTGCAATTTTGAATTGGGAAAGACAAATCCTCCAAGATGTCGGTATCTATGTGGCATTCATCATCACAGTACAAAATATTTAGTATGGATTCTCTGTACTCCGGGTGATGGGTTAGAAGTCAGGATTGCCTTTGTCTTTTTTTCTTCCAGTTGATAATAATGGATGTCCTTTGTGACACTGCATCAGTGGATGTGATAGAAAGGAGTCTTTTCTAGTGCCCCAGAGCAGAAGACAGAATACTTTCAATCTAAGAGCTACTGTGAGTGGATTTGAAAGGCAGAGAGTGCTGGAAATGAGTTGTAGTTCAGATCATCAACGTGCTTTTGAAGTTAACCTCCTGATGGTACCCACTTACTGAAATTTGTCCCAGGTTATGGAGCTTTCTCATACTCTCTGAACCAAATTCCTTTGAGGTCAAGACCAGAAGATTTGCTCCAAAAATAACTTGATATTCTGCTTCTTCTAGTGAATATTCAATGCATGACACCAAATTTGACCCAATAATAAATGCAAACTTCCTGAAATGTGTTTCATGTTCTGAAATGTGTATTTCCTGGCTCTTCAGCAGCAACAAACTCTTCATTCTGCAACTGCTGCCGTTGAACCACATTCTTGCTCAAACAGTCAGCAGGAGAGGACCAATCCTGCTAGAAAAGAGGGCACAGGAGAGGATTTTTTTCCTGTTTTATCCACATGATCTGAGAGTTTTCCCTCACAAGCACTCATGCCATCTAGAGATAAAGAGAAACAAAGCTGCTATCATTGGTCAAAGAAATTAATTTTACAGAAGAGAAGCCATCAGTGTGTTCAAGATTTGGATTAAATATTAGGTTAAACTGCTATGTTGGGAAGATGGAGCAGCACTGATCCAGGATCCTTCCATCCCACTGGACTTCCAGGTCTTGATTAGAGAGTGCCAGGGATCTAGTGCTGGCACTTATCCTGCTTTGAGCAGGTGCTTTTCACAGCTTTGATGCTCAGTTGGGATAAAAGCCTGGGGATGGAGGGGAAGCATGAAAACCTGTAGTAGTTCCAGCTAGGCTGACCAGTTTAGAAGGAAGCTAAAGAGTTATTCCTCTTATAAAACCAGTCGTCCAAAATTTAACTTTATACCTATGAGCTATAGTTATATATTTGATTGCAGAGAAAATAAGAAGCTTTCCTTGGTTTTTACAGTCAACTAGGGTTATTTTTAGCCCAGGAAAAAAATATCAAAAACGGAGTTAAGTTACAGAAATAAGTTTTCTATATGTTTCACTTTATCAGTATTTCATATAGAATCTGTATGTGGATCACTTTTCAATGCTAAGAGACAATACACAAATATTTTTCAGACTGTGGATAGTACCCAGAATTTATCACTTTTGTGAAGGCATAAGTGCTATTCTTTAAGTATGTTTCCTAAAGTTTCTTACTTTAGCCACCCCATGTGTTTAAAATTCAGCCCCCAAAGCTTACTAAAGTATATTTAAATTCTTTTTTTTTTTTTATTCTTTCCTTTGCAGCTTGACTCATACCTTTTAAATGTTTAGGTCTGGAAATAACTGCGGCAAAAAACAATTTATAAACTCAGTATATTTTAAGGTTATGGAAAGCTTGATAACTGTCTAAGTTGACAATGTTATTCTAAAATGGTAACTCTAAGATTTCTTCTTTTGTTTCCTGTTTTCATTGTAAATACATAGTTTGATGATTCTTTCATCATCAAGACAAGGAAATAGGGAGATGAATTTCTTTAAAAAGCTGTAACTGGTTCAAGTAGTCCTTGAAAAGATGAAGGATGTGACATGTCTGTTCCATTTCTATCTAGGCCCCTCCCCATGAACAATGAAGCAGTGATGCCTTCATGCAGAGGAGTCTGTTTTGCTTTTGTCATATTATTTTGAATACTTTAGAATAAAGTTGTAGTAGTCCAAAAGTTAGAACAGTTAAAATTTAATACTGTAATTATAACCTTCTGTTGCAAAGTTGTTGAAGTTCTATGCACACTTACTTAGTGTCAAGAAAATGTGCAGTTGAATTCCAAATTTGAATGATCATCTCTAACTAAAATAGTCTTACATCCCACCTAAAATAATAGCAGATATTTAAATTAATAGTTCAGTGTTCTTCAAGATGGCTTTATTTTTTAAGTTGTTTTTCATAATTTTTCTTCTTTACAGATACAGACAAGAAGAAGCAATTTAGAATGGTTTTGTTGACATGATGTTTTTCATTTTAATACTGAAAAATTTCCTTTTCATGCAGAGATAATTCATTTGGGTATGTATGCACATGGTAAGCACAAATGCACTATTAAGTAAAGAAAAATAGTTTGACCTATTCAGCTGAATAAACTAGTAAAACAAGGCCTAAAATCAAACAGGTATTTTTCATATGTTTTTGAAGTGGTCAGAAGTGAAGTTATCCTTTCTGCAAGACCCAGTCTTCACAAAAATAATCTATTTAATTCTCTAAACTATTATTTCAGTAACTGGGAAATGCAAATCCTCACAGTCTCCACCAGCTCTCCAACCCTGCTTTATTTTCATATGACATTTTGTTGAATGAGTTGACAGACCTGAGCAACCTTAAAGTGCATAAGTATTTTAAGCTTCTCTATATTTGATAATGATGATGCTTGATTGCTGAGTGAGTGCAAGGTTATAATCATCTCCCTTGGCTTTTTGTCATTCATAAGCTGCTTGAGCTGCTCTCTACTGGCTTATGACATTTCCAGGATCTCTCAAGTGGATTGTAACCTTGTGTGTACTCACTGAATTCCAAGGACTGGTCCTTCTAAATGCTCTTTGATGAGATGAGCTTTTATTTCTCTGTTATTTAAAAAAGGGGTTCATTCCATACAGTTTGCTTCTCAAAGTCTTAAAATTCTCATAGAAAAGGTTTATGAATTGGAAATGAAAAGTAATTTAAAATCTCAAATTTCTCTATTTGCTGCTTAGAGATTTCATATCACTTTATATATTTAATAATAATCCAGAAAAATTGGCTTTAAAGATAGTTTTGTAAGCTCGGCCTGAAATATATAAATTATTTTATTGTTTATGATAACCTCTATTTTCAAATGATACCCTGTTTTGTCATCAGAGCATTTTCTACAAAAAACCCAACATATATCGGACTAGGATTGTATGAGAACATGATTTCTAAATTCATATTGATTTTTTTAATTTCACCTAGAAATCAATAGAGTATATTTTATTAAATGATGGAATACCACTATACAATCCTCAGATATTATAAAGATATTCAATACTCTCTTTTATATGATTATTTCAGCACTTATTTTTGTTGCTGGCAATATGAGAGCCAGCATTTTCAAAATAAGGTAATTGTTTTGCAATAGACAGCCCTGCCAGATGGGATGAGTTACCAGATGTGTTGATTATTAATGCAAGTGATGTAATTGGGGATGTCAAGACTGGGGGCAGCTTGGGCTGCATCAATTATACATTGGTGGAGTTTGCAGCCCTGAGAAATATGGGTGATGTAAGAAGTGAAATTAAGCCCCTGAACTTTAGAAAGCTTACTTCCAGCTCTTCAGGGAGATAGTCCGTGGCAATCCCTGTGAGGCTGCACTTGGGAACAGGAGAGCTGGCACAGTGTTGTGAACAGAGCTGGAAGATCACTGAAGAAATCTTCCACAAAGCATAAGAGAAACAAAAATATTGGGCAAAGAAGGCCAGGGACTAGCATGGTTGAGTAAAGAATTGCTGATCAAACTAAAGAGAAAGAGACAAATGTACGAAGAGTAGAAGCAAAGACTTCATTGGCAACCTCTCTTCCCCCACCTCTTGAATTGGTGGACACAGGATATGGATGGGGAAAGCAAAGTTTTTCCCACTGCAAATAAAGGTGAGGTTCATGACCACCTGAGGAACTTGAATGTACATAATTCTGTGGGACCTGATGAGATGCATCTTAGTGTCCTCAGGGACTTGGCTGATGTAGCTGCCAAGCCACTTTCCATGATATTTCAAAAGTCATAGTAGTTTGGTGAAGTCCCAGGTGACTGGAAAAAGAGAAATATTGTATTCATCTTTAAAAAGGGTAGAAAGAATTACTGACTTGTCTGCCTCACCTCTGTGCCTGGGAAGAACATAGATTCTCCTAGAACCTATGCTAAGGCACAGGGAAAGTATGGAGATGATTCAGGACAACCAGCTCAGCTTCACCAGGGCAAGGCCTGCCTGACCCACTCCGTGGCTTCCTATGATAGAGTGACTACATCAAGGGATAAGGGAAGGGTTACAGATGCCATTTATCTGGATTTCTGTAAAGACTTTGATATGGTCCCCTACACCACCCTTCTCTCTAAATTAGAGAGAGATGGATTTTGGAGTGGATTGTTAGATGGATAAGAAAGTTGGACAGTCTCATCAAGAGGGTAGTGGTAAAAGGCTTAGAGTCCAGACGAACATCAGGGATGAGTGGTGTCCTTCAGGTGTCCATATGGGGATCAGGGTTATTTAATATCTTCACTAATTACATAAACAAAAGGATTGAATGCACCATCAGCAAATGTGCAGATGACACCAAGATGAGTGGTGCATTTGACACACCTGAGGGATGGGATGCCAGAGGCACCCAGACAAGCTCAAGAATTGGGCCCATGGGAATCTTGTAAACTTTATCAAGAAAAAGTTTAAGGTGCTGCACCTAGGCTGGGGCAACCCCACATATCAACACAGGCTGGGGAATGAGGAGAATGAGGGTAGACCTGTTGAAAAGGATTTGGGGGGTGTTGGTGGTGTCTTCAGGAGAAAACCTCCATCACCAAGAAACCCAGAGTGAAGTAGGACCAACAGGATACCTCTGGATCCATGTGTGGTGACTATCTTCTACTTGACCTGTCTGTCTTTCTCTCCCCAGTTATTTTCTATTCTTTCTATCTCTGTACCTCAAATTTACTGTTAAATAGAATCCATATTATTGACTTCAGCATATGGTCTCATTTGCACCTTAATCTGGGCAGAGGCATCTCTCAATAATCAAATCTTAATAGTAGTGTGACCAGCAACTTAAGGGAGGTGAGTCTGCCCCTCCACTGTGGTGAGACCCCCTCCTGCAGTGCTGCATCCAGTTTGGGCGTTCCTTCACAGGAAGGACATGGACCTGTTGGAGTGAGTCCAGAGGAGGCCACCAAAAGGTTTAGAGGGATAGAGCTCCTCTTCTATGAAGTAAGGCTAAGAGAACTGGGAAAGAGAAAAAATTGATGGAATCTAATTGCAAACTTCCAGTGCCTGAAGGAAGCCTCCAAGAAAGATGGAGAGAGACTATTTACAAGGGAATGTAGTGATAGGACAAAGAGAATGGCTTCAAAGTGAAAGAAAGTAAATTTAAATCAGATATTAGGAAAAAATTCTTTACTGTGAGGGTGATGAGGCATTAGAACAGATTGTCCAGAGAAGTTGTGGGTGCCCCATCCCTGCAACAATCCAAGGTCATGTTGGATAGAGCTCTGAGCCACCTGGCCTAGTGAAAGGTGTCACTGTTCATGGTAGTGGGGTCAGAACTATGGTAAGGTTCCAACCCAGGCTATTCTAGCATTCTGTGATGAATAATAGCAATAAAACATTTGGTTAGAGTAGTTAAACTAGTACTTGAAATTCGGTTTTTGAGCTACTTGCTTATATCCTGTTGAGTAACATGCAATATGATATGAAAGACTGTGTATTGAGGCAGTGTTTGTGCCCAGAAGGGAAGCTGGAAGCTTGTTTCACCTCATAAAAACTAAAGGAAATCACAAAGTACCTCATGGAGAATGATAGTTTGAATAGGCTACAGAGAGTGTGCAACAGCAGATATAATTTGACAGCATTTTCTGCACTGTTGGAAAGTCATGACCATGACTTGTCCTTGATTCACAAGTACAACATTGCTGTCTCCAGGGACTGTTGCACGTGTGAAAGTGCACATCCTCCATTTCTTCCCCTCTTTAGTAAGATCAGTTCCTTTAGACAACATCAAATGGCATATATAATCTTATGATGAAGAATTTTGGTGACTTTTTTCTGCTGCCTGTCACTTTCAATTGTTCCTTTTTCTTGGCTGTATGCCACTTCTTCCCAAGCAGCTTTGGATGTTAAATAGCAGTTACGTTTAGCCTGTGACTTTAGAGGTCGGGTTGAATAAAAACATGTGGCAGTTGCACGAGGCAAATTACTTCTGCTGGGCTAATTAAAGATCATAGATCAAATCATGTCTTGTGTTAAGTGGGTGTAACTCACTTGGATTTGGCCCAAGTATGTGAGCAATGGATTTGCTTCTCTGTATCTACTTAAATATCACTGTATTTAAATTGCATATTTCACTATTTTTAACAGGCTTTTAAATTCTTAACTTGCCTTTTCTTTTTTAAAGATATATCCTTCCATCTTCTCTATTGCTTTGTATTTATTTTGTGTTGTATGTTTCACTATTCTGTCTGTTTGATAAGGGGTGGTATAATTTTGTACAAAGTCTGTAAGCCTTGTTCTCTGTGTCTTCCCTTTTGGACATATCTCAACCTTCAGGACTTAAAAGAGTATTTGAAACCATCATTCAGGAATGGACAGATGCACTGAGGAAGAAAGACTGCCTGCAAGGAATAAACTTCTCTTGCAGACTGAAATGCTCTTTCCAAAAAAGGCTTTGGATATTCATGTCTGAATTTACTGTGCACACATTTTCTTTGAGGTATTCATAATGAATGACTGATTTTAGTGGTCCCATATGCAGAGGTACTTGCTCATATACTTCTAATAATTACACTTGATATCCTCAATATATTTGTTTATGGAACTGAGTAAATAATGTTTTGGGGTATTTTCATGGCTTCAGAATTTGATTGGCAAGATATAGGGAAGTGCTGTTCCTTAGTTTGGCAGAATGAGGTAGTCTGCACACCTTCTGACATGCAATGGCTCTTGAATATTTGCCAACCCTGAAAGGGTACTAAAAGTCTCCCTCCTTGGTCACCGAGACTGGAAGGCTTCAGGACTCACTCCCAACCCTATCCTCGCTTTCAGTAAGCTAAATTTTCCTCAGGCTGAATCTATTTTGCCTGTGAAGGGTAATTTGTGAGTGATAGCACTGCTTTTATTTGGACACATGGGCATTTTTACTTAATTTTCTCCCTTGTCCTTTCCTATCAGCCGAGAAGGGCTCAGAACATTGCTGGGCTGGCATCTGTTCAAGGCCAACCCACCATAGGTGATAAGTGCATTTTGCAAGTTCTTCACTAAATTTATTCTAATGCCTAATTATTATATGTTATTGATATCCTTTATCAATTTATAATTTGGGGTTTTTTAACATGGAACTGGACTATACAGGGGCTCTGTACATGCCTAAGCTCACGTCAAAATCCTTTTTTGTGCACCATTAGTTCTTTTGGGCTGCATAATATCACAGAACAGAGTATTTCTGCAGATACCTATTACATAAGCATGTGCCAAGGGGCATGTTATCTCCCTGCCCTCCCCCAAATGCAATAGTGTCATGTTACATATGAGTCTCTTCATGCCAGTTTTTTTTTTTTCTTCTTCTCAGCATAGTCAGATATAGTCAGATAACTTAAAATCTAGATTTCCTGACAAAGTGTGATTTGGAACAGGCTGAGCTACTTGGACAGAAATATAAATAGATTTAAGACTGTTTCTGTGCTCATCAATTATTATATAAACATATATAGACTCAGTTTGTCTAAAGAATAATTTATGTTTAAAATTCTGGTTCTTATTTTTTGTCTTCTGAAGAGTGACCATAAATCTTCCAGCTTAGAAGTCTTTGGGGACAGAAGAAGGATAGTGTTGCTATCCCTGTCATACTGTACAGGGGAAATCTGGTGTAAATAATTTGCATGTTTCAGAGAAACATGTTCAAGGAGAGCACATATTAGCAATTCCAAATAGCTACTTGTGCATCCAGCAGTCAGGACATTTTAGATTCACATGTACATCTTACACTCCATGCATTGGTTGAAAGTTTTGCATCTAAGACATTTGGAATCTGAGAGACTGAATATTTCTCTTTAACAGTGGAAATGCACTCAATGTTCAAAGAAGTTAAAGTTTGAGTATAACTATTGCTGTAATTGCTGCACTCAGAAAGGGCTGTCATAAATGAAAGTATTCATTACAGGAAAAAGTATCTTGAAATTCCACTTAAAGCACAATTAAGTGATGAACCTATTATCAGTCATACTCTGGCCATGGTCTGATGAGGAGAATGGTATGTGTTGAAAAATCTGCCTCAAGCTACTGAACAAGTTGACTAATTTGATGACCCAACAAAAGAGACTGAATGAGGCTGTCTCAGAAGTGGAGCATGAACCATTTGGCCACTTAATGTTACATTAAGAATTAATTTGTGATGAATATTGCTTATTATGGAAAGAAAATAATGTGTGCTAGGTCAAGAGAGACAAGGATTTTACGTGTTTCCTTATATTGGCAAAAGATTGCTGTGTGGTGAGTAGGTAACAAAGGCTCCAGTGAATCTGAGAGACCATAGCTGAAAATAGTATTTTGCTCTCTTCAAATAGATATCATTAATGATTAGAAGAAAGATCCTGATCTGGAAAAGAGCATAAAGAGTTAAGAAGGAAATAAGTGGTATTTGCCTCCAAATTTGCAGTTTTAAAAAGCTTCTTTACTATATAACTCTGTAGTGCTCATCTCTACATAAACAATCTACCTTGAGGATTCCAAATATTGTAATATTGTACTTCTGTGTGTGTTCATGACACTTCTAATCTTAGGTAAATAGACTTACTTCCTCAGTGTCGTTCATGCAGATTGAACCGTGACCTGCAAACTAGAATACTAATTTTCTCTGAGCATATCTACCATATGCTGACAGAATCAGGCTTTCTATAGAATGCAAGTATTACTGTTTCTCTTTGAGAGAGGGAAGAAGAGCTGAAACAAGCAGTTTATCTTATTTAATTTCCCTCACCTGACTGAAGAGAGTGAAATGTAAATGTCTTCTTCCAGTTCATTCCCTGTGACATGAGGGTCTGTGCTATTCTCTTCCTTTATCTTCTACTGTGCAGAAAATATATCTGAGAGTATCACTACAAAGAACATGTGCAAAGAAATATGTTTTACAGCATTAGGTTGCATCTCCAGAAGGTGATGCTGAGCTCTGGTATTTATTGCAAGAAAGTCCTAAACTTTGATGTAAAGGAGACTGTCGTTGGGAATACTATCTTATAGTTTGGACTTTCCTGTAAGGTATAAAATAATTAAAAATAAAGAATTTATCGTGGCTTTTATCCTTGTTGACTGGCTTCTTTAATTCTGTTACAAAGGGCTCTGTGCCTGGGAAAAAGTAAATTTATATTTACCTCCTTTTTACTTCCAATCCCCTTAAAAATATATATATAAAAGGACATCTCTCTCTGGAAGGAAGCTTGTAGTCAACACTTGTTCAATCATTTTGTCTCCACTGGAATAATATTAAGACATTTATCTAATGCAAATTATGCAGTAGTTACTATTTATTGTTAGTGGTACACTTCATGTACTCAGAACCTTGTGTTTCTTCAAGGAGATAAGGGATAACTCATTAGGATGCAATAATCTGTTGGGAAAGCAGGAAAAAAGTTTCTTGATTGTTCAGCTTTGAATATTCGGTTTCACCAACCTCACCCATTTGTTTCAATGTTTCAGTGTTGATTTCTAGGATTATTGAGGAATAAATTGAGTGGAGCTGCTCCACAAGTACATTACTGTTAGAGACTTTGTTGCCTAATTTGCTGTTTATCCTAGGTTGATCTCAAAGCAAATGTCAGGAAAACACTAATATTTTCAAGGGGAATTGCATTCTGATTTTTGATCCTGAGATGATTTCTCTAAAACAGATTATTAGACCTGTACCAGTTTTTTTCATTTCTTCTCTGTGTTTGGAAGCTGTTTTCTACTCTCTAACAAGGACCTCCTTAAAATTCCTTACTCTCTCTCAAAGAAAAAGTAAGACTTAAAAGATAGTATTTTTTTTCCTATTTAATTTAAATTTAAATGAGGGTCAGAGCTCAATCATCCCCAATGAACAGCAGAAATAATGAAAAACCTACCTTGTGGAGTGTTTCCTTTTAATAGTGCTGAATTAGAGCTGCTTCTGAACTGAGTAATGTTTTCTGAATATACACGGGATTCCAAGTCATTAAAGGTTCTCATAAAGAAAGCTCATAAATTTGGCTTGGCTCAATGAGACTTAGTGCATATGTGAATAAAAATGTTTCTGTAAATGGGAATTGATTTTTCTTTCTCACTGATGGTTTTCTTTAGTTAATCTTATGATTGTGTTCAGCACTAGTTATAACGAGACAAATAGAAAGACACTGGGTGTCATAGGAACCAATATTAAAGAGCATATTCTAGTGATCTTTGACCCTCATTGTGATACCTGTGATACCTTCTGCTTTTTCTCAGAGAGAAGCTGTTGCTAAGTCACCTTGTTCATTGACCGAGAGTAGCTGCAGACCAGTCAGATAGAAGAAGATTAGAATTTCCATACCAGTCCCAACATAAAAACCTTCTCATCTTTTGTTCTGCTCTCCTTTAAAGTCTACCTGTACTAATTTTTGAGACGCTGTTGTAGTGGATTATCCTAGCATAAGTAATTTCCTGATGCATTCTGATCGTGCATAATTGCAGGTCAGTTCAAAAAACCCTTTTGACAGCAGTGATATAGAATCAAAGTTACTGTTTGATCCCATTATTTTAAAAATAAATAAAAAGAAATGCCAGAATGAAATTAACTGAAGAAAAGAAATTGATTTTCAGTTAAACTTTGGAAACATGTTTTTCTGATTAAATTCTGAAATGTTTGCAATTTTTCTGCTGTGGGAAGGCAATGTTACTATAGTTCTTTCATTTACATTTAAGGATGGAGCACTAGTCTATTTAGGTTTTAGTACAGATTAAACCTGAATACATATAGATGGCATGGACCACAGTGGACAGGTGTCTGATTCCCACCCTCCCTCTCTAAACCTTGTAATGCAGTTGCTAATCTTTGAGAAACATTTTCAGTATTTTATTTACCTTTATTGATGGCCTGCAGTGAAGTTAAAAAAAATACAATTCCCTGCCCACCAAAAAAGATTGCAAAGAAAAAAAATAGAATATGTATTTCAGTAGTCATGTATTTTAACACTGTGTCAGTGTAGGATCAAATATAATAAAGCACAGGTGGCTATGCTTTCTTTGTGGTTGTGATTTTAATGTACTGAGCACTCAGCTCCCCTTTAAGAGATTAAAGGGAAAGACCAAGTTGTGAACATTCTTCCTACTCGAGTGAAAGCAGGAAGGTATTGGATAAAGACAGCCTCGAATATCTGCTCACTTGATCTTCTGCCTCCTCAATTGTCAGCTCAGCTGTTCAACTCTGTTTGCTGGGGCTTCAAGATAGTGTAGTGCAGCAGAAGGATACAGCTGTGCCATAGTGTTGTACAGCAGTGTGTGCTGTGGGGGTTGAGTTCTGCCCCTACAATTATAATTGGAGATGAACTTTGCTCTCTTACACAAAATCAACGCCTTCTAAAGCAAATTCCTTTTTAACACGTGTGAAAATGGTGCAAGCAAAGCTCACAAGAAAGTGTTCATTTCTTTACCCATAGCAATAATTTTTTTCTATTGTGTGTGATTTCCTTTTATGATGGGAAAACAATTTTTTTATAGTACTTGTGCTCACACTGAGTATGAGACATATGGTAATATTTAACTAAAACCTTTTTTTTTTCTGCTAGCTACTCATGCAATAAGAAACACTTTTGTCCTACTTAAAACCCTGGGTGTTATGCACTTGTAATAAGCATTACATATTTCAAAAGACACTTGGTTCTTTTTTCCAGCTGAAGAAATTATTTTCAGTAGAATGCAACAGAAATCAGATATCTTTCAGTTGATTTTTAGACCTCTTGTGTGTGAATACTATATCTTGATGTTTTGTTTTCTTTTGCATTTTCAAGGTGATATTCAGAAGGCAAAAGAAGAAAGAGTTTTATAGCCAGCCTCTGTAGACTTAACTACAGATGAAAACAATAGGTCTATAGGGTAATTTCTGTAAGAGCACAAATAGAGCTTACATGGAATTATGTTATGGTGGGGATAGATATTTTTAGAGCTGCAAGTGCAATAAAGAAATATTTATACAAGGCTGGATGAGGACACTAGTGTTTTGTGGAAACAGTTGCATGAAGGAAGACAAAAAGGTTTATTAGCTGTTGTAGTTGAAGTGTATGTAGCCTTCTGGGGGAAGTGGGCAAAGGAGAACACTGACCCTAGGGCTTAGAACTCTCTGCTGCAGTGCTGACACTGAATGTACTCTTGGTTGTATCTGGGGCTCATAGAAATTCAGTGCCTTGGAAACATTACAACTTTTAATCAAACTGGTAAAAGACATGAGGATCCTCTTCTCAATCTTTAGCTTATTAAACTTTTGCCAGAATTGTTATCTGCAGAATCTTTTTGATTTGAAATAATCTTAATATGATAATGGAAAAATGCAAGGTATAATACTCAGTGAAAAGATTCTGGAGATAATTTTACAAGAAATTAAATATTGTCCAAAGAACTGAATTAAATCTATATCAAAGAGAGAGATTTATATAGGGTGTTGCCAGATATTATGTTCTATGTTGAGTGGTGATATTGTGTTGTTATTTTAGCTTCTATTGTTTCCTTGATATTGTAGAGCTGAACACAGCTCAGATTTTCAATGATGATTTATTAAAAAAAAAATCTTTGTTCATGGAAACTCTTAGGCTCGTGTAAAACAGTCTTTCAGTTCAACAATCAACATTTAAAACCTTTGTTGCCAATCTCTTGTCTTTCAAGTCAATACCATTACAATTATAGAAAATAGCAACTGAAATCAGATTTAAGTTGTTTTTATTTTGGTTGGGTTTTTTTTTTGTGAGGGTGGGGGGTTGGTTGGTTGTTTTTTGTTTTTTTTTTCTGTTACTAAGCATTGGGATCTTCTAGAGAGTGCTTTTTAAATCTGTGGGTTATTGCAGAGCCTACTGAATAATGCTAATTTTCTGTGTTAATATTTAAATGAGAGAGCTTTTTAGTAATTGTTAAAAGAATGGAAGTTACTACTCAAAGCACAGATGAGTTCCACCATTAGGCTTCTGTTCATTATGTGAGAAATTTCCTTTATGACACACTGAAATTGCAAGGGCTGTGCTCCTGACTCTTGACTGCATTGCAAATATGGCAGAAGCAATCACTAAAGGCATACAATTGCTAAAAGAAAATAAAGGGAGGAGTTCCTTTGAAGTTAAACTTTTAAGAGAACTAGATTTTGAAGCTGAACAGGTACTGTCCCTTTTATATATTTTTGTTTGTTTGTTTTTGGAGGTTTTTGTTTGTTTGTTTGGGGGTTGTTTGTTTGTTTTGGTTGGGTTTTTTGTGGTGTTTTTCGTGTCTTTTTTTGTTCATTTGTTTTTTGTTTTGTTTATTTTTTTGTTTGGTTGGTTTTTGGTTTTTTGGTCAGGAAAACAGAGCTTGGTTTAAGTTTCCTGCAAACAGGATTATAGTGACTCAGTACCTCACTTGATACTGTCTAACTTTGTTTTCATGTATTGAGGCAAGTTCCATCCTAGCCCAGTAGTAGGGCCTTGTGGTAATGTGGCTAAATATGTATTTTTTTATTCTCATTGTGAATTAGTAGATTTCCTCAGTAGGGGAAAACCTTGTGTTTGTGAGACAGGGAAGCTTTGCTCACCTAAGCTGCTTGGATCCATAGACAGCCAAGGAAATGATCCTGAACTTCTTTTTTTCCATTACATCACTTGTCAAATATTGCATTGCATCACTTGTCCTTCCCCAGCTACTGGGGCTCTGCTCCCTACAAGTCAAACAACTGTCACAGATCATTTGGTGAGCTTTGTGTTTGCAGAAGTAAAACTTATGAGGATTGAAATGAGGATGTGATGTTTCTGCACCAGGAAAGAAAGTCTGTCTACGTATGCATGTTACCAAAAATCAGAATAATTGCTGGAGCAGCATCTATGATGCATTGCTCCACCAGTGTGCTGCTGTCTTTCAGACACAGACATCAGGACAGATAAGTTGGCAGTGCTTAGAGTTTTGAGAAAAAAGTGATATTTTGCTCTAGAGTTGTGGTTTTATTGGGTGAATATGATCAGCCTAAACTACTAAGAAATATATAATTGATCTAAGCACAAAATATCCAGTGTCAAAAAGCAGAGAAGAAATACTTGATCACAATAATTTCACTGTCAAGAACTGTCATTAGGACAAATCCACAGCATAAATATTAGTGCTGGTGGAGGAGGTGAGAATACATCTAAGCAAATGTTGAACATACTTGACTCTAACCGGCTCAGGATCTGAGGATTGTTGGAGATACAGAGCCAAACTTAAACAATGTTCTGTCAAGAACTAAAATAAAACTTGACATTTAATATTGTTAGATCAGGCATACAGACTCATGTCTAGATTTTTAAGCTTGGGTTACTTTTAAGTATCTTGCCTAGTTGTTATTTTTCTCATCTGCCTCCAAAATTCTGTGCAATTACAAAAAAATCTTCCCATTTCCACACCATGTATGTAAAAATCAATGAAACATTTGAGTGTAACCACAGAGAAACTTGGTAGAAGGGACTGAATTTGGAACACAATGCAGTCCATTTATATATATATGTCCTATACCCCTTACACAAATTTATATTCTGTTCACTTTGGGAATCAAATACTATCCTGACAGATTCAATGATATTTCAATCATGCAAGCCCAAGAGATAGTAAATTAATTGAAACTCATACTCATTTATTCTCTAGGTTTATTTACTTGATGGAACCTCTAATTGGCTTTATTCTTGGGTGCATCCCACTCCTCCCTCCATATTTCAGTGATGGTAAAAACAGGTAATATTTTGCCAGTGATTTTGTGTATTCTATTGCTCACATTTTTGCCTGTAATAGAAACCATTCATTTTGTACTTGCTAAATTTAATTTCTTTAAACTGTCAGTGTTAATTGGGGTAGTGTCAGAACCTAAATACCAAAAACCTCAGGATTACAATACTACTTTAGGTTATTCACTAGTAAAATATATGACGAAATGTAAAGAAAAGTAATAAAAAGTTGAGACTAATAATATAGCCACCTATATTGCGTTTACTAATTAGGCCTTGTTTAAATGTTATATATGTAATCCAAAATTTATTCTGAAATCCAACCAATTCTAAGATCTGATGCTTCTGTTATTTTGCTGTGAGTGTTCAAATAATACTAAACTTAATGCTCTGTTCTTCCTCTAAAATGACCAAGATCCAATTAATAAATATAGCTTTTTTATTACTAGCTACACTGCTAGAGCATTGATATCCAGTATTAAATTCCTGAAATATATCTATTGAAGGTTTGAACATTATTTTCTTATCTAAAAAAATATTTATTACTTGCAATGTAGAGCCTTCATTTGATAATGAATCCTGTATGAACTCAGATGCCGTGCAGAAGTGGAACATCAGATTGGTGCCACGGTTAGATATACTGTGGTTACTGGTAAATCCTTTTTAAGGCAGACTTATATGTCATGAATTCACTTTATTTAGTGTGCCATATTTTGGGGGAGCCTGCCTGCAGGCTGCATAGTAAGAAAAAAGCAAATAAACAAACAACAATAATCAAAATATAATATTTCAAAGCTTTGTTACTTATTCTTCTCATATCCCCTTGAAAATTGTTTCAAAGATAGAAAGAGACACTGTATTCATTGCAACCTTTAGTTTGCTTTTTGTGGGAAGACATTTGACCCATTACAACTTGCATCCTGCCCTGCATCCTTGACTCTGCTTTTGAAATTAAGGAAAAAACCATGCCCTTTGGGCACCCTTTTTTTCCAACCACCAAAATTATGTGAAGATTTACAGTCTTGAAAAATTCCTTAATGAGAAATTGAATACAATTAAAATATTGCAGCTACTACTCAAATCAACCAGTTTATTAGCATTCCATTTGCTAGGAGTTGTTTTTTTTTTTTTTTTTTTGGTTTTTTTGTTTTTTTTTTTTTTTAATGGCCAGTGTACTTCAATGTTTTCTTCCCTTCATGGAGTAAGAACATTTGCCTTGTGGGTCTTCTGACACTAAACAAACTGAGTGCTAATGCAGTGAAAGACCATAACAAAGCTGAAAGAGCATACCTCCATTCTTTTTTTATTTTTTTCTGCTCAAAGATGAGTATTTATTTTTATCTTAGCTGTGGCTTCTCATGATTCACATGTAACCAGTATGAAAGCTTATGGTAGATTCCCTTCTGCTGGAACACCACAGATGTGATGCTGCTTTTACAGCTTTGCAAAACTAAATTTCATGAAAATCAATAAGGTAAGAGTGCTGTAAAATTGACATAAGCAATGAGGCTTAACATGTTCTCTGAAAAATTCTTTTCTAAAAAAGATAAAACAGAAGCATAACATTTGGGCTATTGACTAACATTTGCAAAGTTAGATTTATTTGCCAATCCTGTGACTTTCAAGCAAGCCTGAAATGTCAGAAAAATTATATAATCTCTTTTAGAAAGGTGCTTTTTCACTATGACATTGGGATAATGAAGCATTGCAAAACTAATTATTTTGCTATAACCTCCCACCCACCCCCCCAAAAAAAACCCCGAAAGCCAGAACAGTTAAAAAATCTATTAATAAGGAGATAAATGCAGACTTAATTTTCAATTAATTTTTTGTGAATTTAGAATAAGAAATGGACTTATTTATAGGTTAATTGAGAGTTTAAGAGCTTTAACCCAAAAATGCCATTATGAGAGAATTCAGTCCTTTAATGGAGCCAGGGGGCAGAGGGAGGGGGAACATGTGATGATCGACTCCCAAAAAGCCCAATGAGCTGTCTTCTGCTTTCTTTTTCACTTTCCTAACATAAAAATATTAGGATAGAGATAGTATCTTAGACACTAATTTCCAAAAGCATCAGATTTTTCTGTCCCTGCCTGAGTTACCCTCTGTTCTTTCACAAAGTAATATTTATTGAGACTTCTTGGTTGTTAATACCAACAATTTGAAGGCTTGAGAGAGAAAGCAGATTCTATTAATACAGATTTCTATTAAAAATGAAACAAAGTCACTTTCTGAAATAGGCATATCTGGAAATCCTTGAACTTCATACTGTTGACTATATGTATCATATTTCTGATTCAGAGATGTAAATTCTGTGGTGGTTTGGAATGAAAGTAGACACGATGATCTTTTCCTTCCAGCATGAGATGTTCCATGATTCTATGGCCGTTTTGGGGTGGTTTTCCCTGTAGCATAAGTAGACAAATGACTTCTGATGAGGGAAGAAGCAAACTGCAGACTGATAACCAGTTACTATTGTGAGAGACTGAAATGTTAAAGACTAATAACTCAAACAATTTGCAAAAGCATAGGTAATTTTAGAATAAATGCTAGCTTAATTTCAAATGGGAGCCTAAGCATGCTGCAGAAATAGGATCTGGAAAAGTAAAGGAGTGAGAATGACAACCATTAAGAAACCCAGAGGCAGCTGTGGAGAGGTCTGGCCTGGGCTTTGCAATAGACAAGGAAACAAGGAATAAGAGGATTTGGGATAGGTGAGAGGGATGCAGGTCTGTAAAAAATGTAAGAAATCCTTAAAAGAAGGGGCCCAGGGAGAAAGGAGGGCAGAGATGGAGGACGAGGGGCATATAATAAAAGGGCTGATAATGTATAAACCACTGCTAGTTTCTGCATGTCTGATCTGTGCTAGTCACTGCTGCCTGTCAAGTTTTATGAAATTCTTTCTGATTTCTGCACAATAACACCCTAGCCTACCTGGCAGCAATGTAGGCACTGATTGCGAGCTTTGGGGGTATAGACACAAGTTTATCAGCACTTTGGGGTCAGCAGGTAGAGTCAGACTGAGGTGAGTGTGCACCTGGGCTTGTCTGGCTCAACTGGAGCAGGTGTGCACCTCCGTGTCAGCCACCAGTGTGGGACTAGGGAGTGTGAGATTTGGAGGGCTCGAGTGTTTGTGATTTTTTGCCTGTCTTGGTGTGCATGGGGGTTTGTGGTTGGACTAGCTGGTGAGCAGGAAGACCTAACTTTGGGTAAGTGTATCTTGAGTGACCTGTGACTGAGGTGCTTGTGAGGGGTGTTGAATGGGAAGAGACTGTTCCTGCTGATGTTCAGGGGATCTGAAATGGGCTCATGTATCTAGGGAGTGTGGGCATGTGCTTTCACAAGATGAACTTCCCCCATAATCACCTGGAAAGGAGGAAGTGGATTTGGCCATCTGTGCTGTGTTATGTGAGTGCTGGCAGTGTTTTATGTGTGTCCTGTTAAAAGGGAGTGCCCAGCCTGCAGCACTCAGTAAGTGCATCACTTGCTGTCCTCTGCATGTGTCTGATCTCACACTGAGCCTCACTGTCACCTGAACTTGCAAATGAGAAAGTATCACCTGCACCCATTGGCATGGAATGGAAAAACTGGTCCCTGTGGATATAGGCACACTGGGCTGGGCTTCAGAATGAGCAATCACAGAGGCAGTAGCCATATCTCATCAAGTACACCTGAGCAATCTTTTTTTCCCCAATTAACAACTGGAAAGAAATAAAATCAACTTGCATCTGTAACTGGTAATTTAACTTTTTCGTATTTTAAGACTGCTAAGATAAAATGTTTTTAAGGCTTCTTTACAGATAAACATAATAAGAATTTGCATCAGATTTATTTCCAGTTTTTCTGCAAGGGGTTGCATAAAGGCAATTAAAATACAGGGAAATGAATCAAGACAATGTATTGTTCAAAATTCCAGGGAGTTTTTGCTGTGGTTGAGAGCTATTTATGCTACAGTAAGACCCAACATGGTTAGTGGCCCAGTCTCAGATACACAAGCAGTACCCATTGAAGGAAAATGGGAGTAAGTTTCAAAATTAAATATGAAGTGCAAATGATTGATGAAAACAGACTACTGAGTTGTCCAGTTATAACATCAAAGGTGTTAGATTGAAATAATATCAGTTTATGATTTAAAGCAAAGCAGAGGGGGAGAGAGAAGAAAATTCTTTGGTCATGGAATTCAACAAAATTTAAATTCTTATTTGGTTTTTTTGGCTTCATTAAAGAAGCCAAAAGTCTCAAAAATTTCCAATAGATGCTGAAAGAAAGATAAAAGTGTTCAGATTTTTCAGTATTTTCTCAGCACCAGTTTCATGGTCTTCAGTGCACATTGAATACAATCCTTTTTCAATCTACTACTAATGGAAAATTAATTTATTCTTTCTATATCAGTAACTTCTAATATTTTTCAGTTCTGCTGCAGCACTCTATATTCCTTGTCAGCAACTAATAATTTTTCCATGGAGCTCAGGAACTGGACGTCTAGATTAAGAAAAGTACAGCAGCACTTATGAGTAGCGGCAACTGCAGTTTGAGTGCCCATGCGCAGATGATACCACTGAACAACAAGGCAGTAGTGACAAAAAGATTGAAGCTTGTATCAGAACGAATTTAGTGGATACTGGGCTAGAGTTTGAAACTAATATTTGAAAAGGAAGAGTAGGTCAAGAGATACGAATTGTTTTTTGAAGTGATGGGGGTGTTCCTTTTCAAGATTGACCAGTACTCGTATATTCCTGTATAAAGGTGTTTGGACGCCAGAGAGAGGAGTGTATGTTGCTGCTATTCACATACTTAATTTACATGTATTCTTTACTGTGAAAGAGGAAGAAGATGAAGGTAGTCATTGTGTAAAGCTGAAGGGAGTAATTCATTCACATGAATGTTCTGAAGTGTTCCATTGTGGCATCTTAGAATCAGTATGTATTATAAAGATCATAATTCTATGGGGGTTTTGTGACCTATTTACCTCTAAAATTTTGAATTCCAGGGCAGCAAACTGATTACAGAAATGAATGTACTGTATCCATTAATTTGTTTCCTCAGTGACTTGGAGAAGCACCATTTCTTTCTCTTTACACTTTTCACTTACTGTCTCAGTTGTCTTAGTTATGGGTGGTTCATCTTTATTCCTGAAAACCTTAACCTGCTCATCCTTGTGTGAAAGAGTCTCAAAATATTTCAGACTGAAAATATAGAGTCGTTGATAGCAGTTTCTTATCTGCCACTCAGTATCTGAGTACTAAAGCAGTATTTTGCTAGGACTTCCAAAAGCTGCTGCAGAAGCTGTCAAAAAAGATGAATTATCTTGAATATAAGAACTAGCAAATTTTTTCTCATCTGTCTGTTGCCAGACAGCAGCGTGGGCTAAGGAAGCAAACTCCAACTGAACTGCTCTTGGGTTGGTGCTCAAGTACCACTTTACAAGTCCTTAGGCTTTGATTGTGATACAATATGTAAAATTCTGGTTTAAAAACTGAAGGATGAAATCTCAGTACAATACTGGCAAAAGACTGACTGATGTCAAGAGAGGATATTGTTCATCTAAAAGCACCTGCCTCAATCTCTTCAGGTTTAATCTCTATTTTGTGAAAAACTTTTCCTCTCCTGTTTTGTCTGATTTTGTTTTCTCACATGCAGCACAAATGAGACTGTGCACACTGTGACCCAGAGGTTTCTTATTCAGTGACTGCTTTTCAAAGGACAGACCCACTCTTCTTCCTCATAACTTTGTTGTATTTTTTTTCTATGTGTCTAAAGTTAAATTTTACCACTTTATAAAAACGCTATGTGATAGGTCCCTCTTAGAGTGCTTTTTGTTATGTATATATTTCCTCTGATTTCTGTTTCTTAATGATTTCATGATTCTCTGCATTCTGTGAATTTTATATACAAGAGTTATATAAAAATATTTTATTATTGTATATTAAGCTTCATGAATGGTGACAATAATTAATAAAAGCAGACTCCTTGATAGTTGTACTCTTTTCTTTTTTTGAGATTAGACAATTAATTTTTCAGCAGTTAGGGTGTTTTGATATTGTATAGTAATTAAAAAAAATCAAATTACTTTGTGGCATTAAGTCAAATATGAGGTCTATGTAAATATTTCAATGAGAAATCTGCATTTGTTTACCTAGGCATGAGCTTGGGCTATGACAAGTTAATATAGTCTCACTTAATGAAGACTTACAACACAGAATAGTATCCTATTCGGTCAATTTTCAAGTTGACTAATATTATTTATGCTTCTAATGAGCTAAATCTAATTCTTTGATGGAACCGAGTTTGGCTTGTTAAGTTACATCAATTGTTCTGCTTCTGAAATATTTCCAAACATTATTAGAGCTATCCAAAACATACTTTGGCAAGGTGTCCTCAGTTAGCCCTCTTTTTAGGATACTTGAAAGCTGACTATGTAATGCATTTCTTCTCATTAATGAAAATTTCCAGTACCTTATGCTTATTACACTATTCAGATGGTGCCAAAGACTTGAAGAATTTCATCCCAGAGCAACTTAAATTTTTGTAACCTGTTTCTCTGCTTCCAAGTATGAATACCTTTTCCTGATTAATAAAAGGCTTGATAAATATTTAAGACCTTTAAGTAAACAGATTGCATGACCTCTCCAGGGAATCTATTCTAGTGCTTCACTCTCTTTACCCCCAAAATTTTTCTTAATTTTTACCTTGATTTTTTTATGATGTAATGTGAACCTGTTCTTTCATACCTGTCATAAGTAAGAAAAATAGATTAATCCCTCCTTTGCAGAAGCCATTTATTATTTAAAATGTATTTGTATTTTCCTTTCTCTCTTTCAGGTAAATTAGATTAATTCAATAATTTCAATTAGGTATGCTTTTGTAGACCTCTGATTATTCATTTTCTTCTCTTCTTGACTTCTCTGATTAGCAGACATTCTCACTGAAGTTCAACATTCAAATCTGAATCAGAGATTCTAGTTGAGTACGAGACTCTTCTTGGTCGTATGATTCTTTCTCCATAATTTTCATCAGCAAGTACATATTTTAAGTATACTTGAGGGGTCTGCCAACTAGAGTTGAGAGGAGCTTAGCAGTCCCCTTCTTTCCTTTGCTATTCCCATTTTGTTGATTGGAATAGGCAATTTATCAGAACTACTCTTTCCATTGATGCAACGAGCCCAGTTAGATATTACTGGTTTTTTTCAAGGTCAGCCTCTGATGCTGATGATTCAGGAGCCAACACAAGAAGGTTTTTTCAATGACTCTTAACTTGATTCTTATGGAGCAACTCCTTGCCTTGTCCTCTCCTAAAACTGTATCTACATGATTACGTTCTCTTCATGTCTGCACCCTTAAGAGTCTGACTTTTGCCATTTCTTGTATGTTTTCTTATTTTTGAAGTTAATGCAGAACTTATTAGCTATATTGATCTTCTGATGTGTTTCTGACCTTCCTTGAGAGAATGATTTGCTTGAAATATCTACTTGAAGACAGGAAATGTTTATGCTGCTGCTTCTCCTTTGATTTCTGAAGGTTATTAACTCTTCTGCTTACTTATGGATTTAATTGAAGTTACTTCTTCATGTGACATTTTGCTCAGCCACTTCATCCTTGTTGTTCAGAATTATAGCTAAAAACAATCTCTGACTTCTACATCAAAAAGCATTCATACAGTACTCCGGGAATATGGTGGGCATCTTACCTGCCAAAGCTAGTCAACTGGACTTCATCTAAAATTAGTGACGAAAAATGAGCCTCCACAGACTAGGATGATAATTTGGAGATAAGGAATTAAATATTCTCTGAGAAAGATCTTTTATTATATGCTCTATAGATATGGTGTTTAGGTGACTGGATTAGTTTTTGATTAATAACAATTTAGGCTGCTAGAGTTCAGTGAGCTGAATAATGCTCTCTACTTTTTTGGTGTAATCTTCTTTTAGCAGATGTTTGGGTAATTGAAATTGTTCATTATTTACTGAACCTCACATTCTGAATAATATTGCCATTGATTCTCATCAAGCCTTGTCTTTTCGATGCTCATGGTTTATCTGGAGCTCTGAGCATTGTGGTACCCTGTGTTGCAGCTCAAGGCACTGCCTGTCTTCATCATTTCAGAAGTTGATTGTCTAATTGATAAATGGACTGCCAAACTATTAGCTTAAAAATTATTTTTATTTCTCTAAGTAAGAAAATATAAATTAAATCAACCAATAAAAAGTCAAAAGTACTAACAAGGTGCAGGTCAAAATAATGAGGAACAAATGTTTTAGGGAGAATTTTTTTAGATTACATCCTAATGGACAAAATAGAGTCTTGCTTTGTTTTAGGAAAAAAAAAAGGAAGGCTTGTTTTACTACTTACAAGAATTGTGGCGTTTCAGAATCATTTTGTCCCAGCCTCAAAGTACCAAGGTAATTTGCTATAGTCATTCTTATTTTGGCTGCAGATAGTAAAATAAAAATATTATATATCCTAAACAAGTTGGGAATGGTAATTTCTACCATCGACTGCTTCACCATCCAAGCTGTTTGTCACATGTACTGTCACAATAGCTTCTTTGGGTAATAATTTGAAGAATCAATAGTCTTCTCTCTTTTTTTATGAAACCTGGCAACTTTTCCATCGATTGCTTTTCTTCCAACACTACACCTGCTGCCTTTGCAGTTTCTGATTAATTTTCTAGCATCTCAGCTCAGTGACGTGGGCTTCTGAGAATGTATTGGCTGTTTTTTTCCTGCTTGGATACTGTAACCTATGTTGGCAAAATGGACCATGTTTTATATACATAATATTGTGAGGTATAGATAAAACAGATAAAGGTATAATTCTTCCCTGCATACAACCATAGGATGGTGTAGTAGAATAAACTAGGAAGGAAACAAGTAATGTTTCATACAATTGCTAGCTAAACATTTTTTAGATGGTAGTTAAGCAACAAAAGTTACCATGGCTTCCAGGAGTACGTCTTCTACTTAATGCCTTACCTATAGTAATTAACAGCAAATACTGCAGAGTGTAGCAATTACTTCTACAAGTAACAATAAAGAGAATGTTTGCTATGACTGTCACTGGAATGATCTAATTGCATTTACCTTTTTTGTCTCTTTTCAAAAGAAAGATTTGAAGCAATGACAAGTTTAAATCTTGTTGGGCATTTCCAATTAGAGTGAAAGTTTTTGTTAAGTGCATGTTCATTTATTACCAGAAAAGGTTAAAAACCGAAGGGCAGATGTGGTGAACATTCATAGACATAACCTTTTGCATTTTTGCAAATTTAAGTGTTGTGGATGGCTTTAAAGTTACAGTTTATCTGTGGCTAAGTGGATTCTAACAATTAGCTTTTAAACTGCAATGATGATTGATAATGTTAGTATTGTCTTAATTATTACTCAAAAATCCAACCTCAATCTGGGCACCATTTTCAAAAAAGTTGTTGAGACCCCATCCCTAGAAATGTTCAAGGACAGGACTTTGAGCAACTTGCTCTAGTGGGAGGTGTCCCTGCCCATGGCATGTTGAACTAAGTGGTCTTTAAAGTCCTTTCCAGTCCATTCTGTAATTCTAGGATTATTTTCTCTCTAGCATTATCACTTGTCACTGTCAGTTTCTCGAATGTACCCTCTTAGGCTAAGACTGTTTTAGTGCCAGGGGCATGCTGAATCTGGGTTCATAATCACTCCTCTCTTCTTCTGCACCAAACTGCAGGTTTTATTGCAAACTGTTTTCTGAAATTATATTACTCTAAATGCTATTCAAATACCAGCTCACAGCATGTTAGCAGATTCATCTTTTTCCTTGTGTATACCAAAGCTACTGAATAACTGTTTATTGGCCTTTCCAAGGTAAATATTATATTTGTTTCCTATGCAGCACTTGAGGAAAAGGGCATCCAGCATTGCTAGCAGGATGACAGATCTAATTGTCTCCTCAGGAAAATAGACAGCATAACATATCTTCATTGTTTGTCCTGATAGACTGCAGGAAACACATTAACATATTTCTATAATATACAAATTAATGTTGTTAAAATATGATTAATTAATAGGAGTATAAATTAAAAATTAAGCAGAGATTTCTGTGTATCAATTTAATTTGCTGAGATTATGTCTGAAGTTAGGGAGGACGTGAATGTATCATTTGTTTACTTACATATTATTCTGACAGAACCCACTGAAAACCTGAACATCTCACTACTCTGAAAATGTTGCATATTTTCATGAAATGTGCAAGCAGTCAGACAGAAACTAGAAATGTATCTGTATTCCATTTCCACAGTAGCCCAGTGCAGGCTATGTTAAACAAAAAGCTCTTTCTAAATCTATCAGCATTTCCAATTCTTTCTAATCAGAGGAAAACCATTATTTTCAATTGTCTAAGGACAGGAAAAAAATGTGCATTCAGTTGGTTTAACCTACTGATGTTATTTTCCTCTAATAGGAGAGGGGTTTACTCTTTAAGGAACTGGCAAGTGAATATTGACAGGCACTGCTTTAAAAACTTGCAGAAAAGGAAGTCTCTAGTTAAAATGGATCAACAAAAATCTTTTCTTATCTCGTCAGGGAGATGTATCTGTTTAAGGGATAGTAAACTGCGATGCAGCTTAGTTGGATCATGCAGGAAAATTTAATGGCATTTAGGGAATAATGCAATTAACAGGCACCATTAACATGGGTTCACCAAGGAAAAGCTCTCTGTAACTACACTGATAAATTCTATGGCAAGGGTGACCCCATTGCTCTCTACACCTTCTTGAGGAAGTGATGTAGAAAGGTGCTGAGCTCTTCTTCCTAGTACCTGGGGATAAGATGCATGGGAATGCCACCAATCTGAGAAAGCTCAAATGGAGGAGATTTCTGAAGGTACTTTGAACCCCAAGATTTTGCTTTTTCAGACTATATGAATGAGCAGAAAACTTAAGTGACACGGATAATTTTTGTGTATACATTTTGTGAACTTGTACAAATGCAACTATCTGATGGAAAGATTTGTATAGGAGTACCTCATGGTACCTACTAGTTCAGTGTTGTTTTTTACTGTCATTAATTATACCTTGCTAATCTCTGTAGCTCAGCAGAGGCAGAGGTTTCAACCTGCATTCTAGAAAAAAATATTATTTTGAAGACAATAATAATGCATATAGAGTGTAATTTCTTTTGTTGTGTGGATAAGCACAGCAAGTAAAAATAAAAGGCTATGCTGATAAAATAAAAAACTGCATTTCTGGGAGTTAGATGGCAGTATTAGCTTACAGTACATTTCTGCTATGTTGTTCTCTTGTTCAGGTTTTCATAACACCCTTGTCACTTTTTTTTTCTCTTAGTGTTGTGTTAAGCAACATGACTAATCTGTCATGCAGTCTTCTTATTCCTTCCCCACAGGAGAAATGGGTGCAGTGGTGTGTCTTGTTTTGGTCTTTCTTTTTTTTTTTTCTTCCTACTCTCCTACCTCTTTGATTTGCAGCTGTAATTTTCCCCTTTTTCAGGAACTTCTGGATGTTGTCTGAGTCATGTTGCTACTCTGCAGAGAATTTGAACCATATTTGGAGATGAGAAATGCAGCGTGGGATACCAGGGGGATTCTAAATCAGTGCAACTTACAGCTTCCTCTGCCATCCCAATAGATCTGCTGCACTTAGTAAAATCTCTGCAGATTGCTTTAAACAAGGTATTTATACTTAGGTTTGTTTGTCAAGATATAAATCCCATTCTCCAGCTCGTCTTCTCTTAAATGGTAAAATTCAAGTGCTGAAGGGTCCAAAAAGAGAAGGAAGGAATGAAAATAAAAGAAAAGAAAGAAAGAAATGTACTTCTGTTTGCTGTTCATGAAAAGCTATTCCTGCTTATATAATCTTTTAGCACTTTTGCTATGACAGTGGCTATGTTGGTGACAGATTTATGCGTCTTTAAGTTTATTTTGTAACACTTTACTTATCACTTCAAATTTGACCCTAAATAGAAATGTGTGGAAATGATTTCTCTTAACTGTTTTAAATAGTTCATGACATTTCAAAAATAAACACATTTTAAATCTCAAATTGCTTGTTAAAAAGGATTCAATGAAGAAAAATGATTGATAATTAATTCAACTTAGACTAAACATTTATAGATGTTAAAATATGCACTGTTGACTTTCCTTGGCAGGTGCATATGTAAAGCTTGCTGAATAAACCACCACTCCATTTTGGCAAAGGTAAATGTATGGCTTTTTTAATTGCGTTTTTCTGAGAAAGTTCCATATTAAGTGTACACTAAATTATATTTCCAGTGATATGATAGATGTTATTGAAGAACTGTGTTCTAGAAGAGACACTTTCTCACTGAAGCTTAAACATGTGCAAGTGGATGTATATATAAATATATACAGACATAGAGTTTGGGTCCATGCTTATCTCTTATACCAGGATGGACAGTCCAGATAGAGCTTGTTTCAAGGTTGCAGCTGATGCAAAACTAAGGTAAGGGAGAAGTGCTGGGAAGAGAACAGTGAATATACCTTCTGCCGAACTGACTAGGCTATTAAGGGAAGGGTGGAGTCAATCTTACATAGATCTGAGTGCTTGTTAGTGTTGGACAGCTCCAGCAAAGTTTAAAACTGTATTCATTCTGAAGAAGCTCTCATATTTCCTTCTACCAAACAGAATCTGTTCTCTCAGCTGCAAAATGCACTCTCATTCTGAGTAATGTTACCACTTATGCATACAGACACATGCAGGTGCTAGTATCACCATGTTCCAGGGATTGTGTTTGACAGCTGGTGGCCAACATCATATATTTGCTGTTTCCACTTGGATTTTTTTCCAAAACAAATAAGCAAACCATTATGGAGGATTGCATTTTTTTCAGATTGACCATAAATCTTTTACCTTCTGGCTGCATGCAACAATGTTCACACTCACTTTTTTGAGAAAAAAACATCAGACAACTTTACCTTCCCATGGGAAATTCCATTCTTAATATATAGGCTGACTGCAACATCTGGGTTATTCTCATTGCCACATGTCAGTGCAAGAATGTTGGATTCAAATGCTGCTGTCAACGTGTCACTTCTAGTTTAACCTTGTAAATCTCAGGAGAGGGAGCACACTGAATCTAAAAAAAAGGAAAATTTACAGTAGAGTTTGAGTTACAAGTTCATTTGCGATATCAACATTCTTCTGACATGGTTGCTCACTTTTATTAGCGATAGTTTTTGCTAATAAATTAGCACTTAATAGATGATCTAGTACCTCAAGGTGTAGCTGATGAACTATAGAAGCTTTACATGTGTGTCTCTCATTAAATTTCAACCAATTTTGCACTTAATTTGGTTTGTTCTGCTAGGACATTTAGCAGGTGAAGAGTGTTTACTGGGAACTTGATGGTAGTTTTACATCACATATAATGCTCCCAAGCTTTGAGCTAATTAACAGTCAGTGAAAGCAAAGAACTCTACAGACTACTGCAACTGGATTCCCCTTTCAACTACAGAAAGTTACATCCTAAATTTTATTGACTCCCAAGTAGAAAAATTTGGGGCAGGGGGTGAAAAAACAAATAAAAAACCCCAACAAAAACTGAACAACCAAATGAAACAAAACCATCTTGCATGTAGGGCTGACTTCTAGTACTAAGTTCCTTGGGATCTGAAATCACAATTTAATATCCATACGCATTTGATCTGTAGCACCCAAGCTCTTGATGAGAGTTTGCTTTACTTAATTTTATTGTGTAGCAGGAAAGCTCCGTCTGGGAATCTTTTTCCTGTCTTCCATCTTTAGACAACTGTGGATATCACTTAAAACCTTCATTTAGTGTCTAGATAGAGTCCTACAGTGAAGAGGAGAGAGGTAAACTTTCCATATCTAGCTAAACCTTTAAGAGATAGATACTCCCAGAGTCTTGCAATGAAGAAAAACCTGTGGCAGATCACTTGTTTAGTGTTCAGACTATTTTTCCCCATGTAGTAATGCCTTCTTTTATATTTATTATGGAAGTTCTACACATAAAGGAGGCTTTAGGAAGAGAGGCTCTGAGGTTCCTGTTCATTGCTGTTGGACGTTCATGCAGAAAACCCAAGATACAGGTATGGCTCAAGAATTCCTGAGTGCTGTTCATATATTGAATTATTATCATCAATAAAAATGAGATAGTGAGAGTAACTTTCTAATGAAATTAAGCATATATGTTGAAATCAAAGTAATATAAGTGGGGTGTTAAAGACTGTTCTTCCTATTTGTATTGGTGTCAAAATTTTAGATATTTCATTTATTCATTAGCTAGAGGTGAGAAACTGTTCTTCAGTAATTTTACAAAAGTAAATTGACAAATTATATTTATGGAATAACTATAAGCTGAACAAAATTTAAGGATATGAAATTACCAAGGACATCTTGAAGCTGCACATTGTAAAAATGACTTCTATCACTTCATTTTTGCCTTAATGCAGAATTTCAGGTTGTCCTACTTTCTCATGTGTCTTTTATGTGGGTAGGTGACTTGCTTGCACGCTTGTGGTTTTTTTATTGTCCAGACACAAACTTAAATTGAATTTGCAGGAATGTATCTCTGTATCTGTTCCTACCTCTTAAATTTCTGTAAAAGCTATTGCGTTGTTTCAAAGTCACAGTTCTAGAGTGGAATAAATGTTAGGTAAAATCACCTCTGAGCATCTTCTCTGGAAAAAATCAGTATTTCTTAACTTGGTAGCTCCTACTGGATGTTATAATTATGATATCCTCTTCAAACTAGCTAGGGGTTGATCTGCTAATAGTTACAAGCCTGCAATATTCAAGTATGTAGTCAAAGGATGGTCTTACAGCCTCATTTTCATTATTCTTAAGATTGCAGTCTGTTCAAAATCTTTCTCTAACCACAAATGAGGAAACAAGGAATTCAGAAATAGCTTCTACCCACACACAAGGAAACCTCTTAGTGAGGGTGTAAAACATCTTGATGAAGCCAGCAGTTTTATGTTTATATTAAAACAAGACTAAATGAGCATTGCAGCAGACACTGAACTTAGGGGTATCTTTTTCACAGATTTTTTTTTTAACCAGAAGTTGACTGTGATGGTGAGAGAAAAGAATAATGAAATATAGCAGAGCAATTATTTTAATTTTTGGGACAGATGATACATTTTTCTTGATTATATGAAGTTTGTATGCTTGTTCTCATTTTTTCAAATCTTATCATTCATAAGAGTGTTTAGCAGTTTTTACTTATTTGAATGTTTGTTTGTTTTGTTTCAGAAGAATTAACAGCCTTTTCAGTATTTTAGCACTGGATTCAGAGCCTGGACCAAGTATTTGGCATTGGTGAAGAACAAAGATTACAGTCCATCTTGACTGGATAACAAAGTAAAAAATACTCTTGAGCTGAGAGCTTTTATCCATGCATTTTTAGAACTTTTGGGCATTGGCAGTAAATGTACCTTTCATTTAGAGTGCCTTCAAATGGAGGAAGAAAATGTCTTAGACTTCTGGAGAGCTCTTTAATGTCCATGTGTTCTGACTGAGGTCAAGTTTTCCTTCTTGCACATACAGGTTTTGGTCAGCTGTTTGGGGTTTTGTTGTTTCTAAGAGGTAAGAAATTTTGTTTATGCATTTACCTGAATAAAATTAAATCCTCCAGGTATCGCAGTCGAATATCAGACACAACAGTTTGAAGATCCCCTTTGTGGTGGGACATTGCAACACTAATGCAACTTGCAAAATGCTCAGTTGAGAACACAATGCACATATATATTTTTCAAACATGATATACTGATATTCAGTCTACAGAAATCTTAATGGAGGTTTATGTGCTTATTTAAATTATAAAATATTCATTAGATCGACATGTCTGAAGCTGGTTTCTGTTCCTAGGAAACAGAGCATTAAGTAGCTCCATTTTAGCTAATCAGCATCATTTATTTATTCCTCAAAAGACAGGATGTATCCACAAAATGACAGAGCTGTGGATAATTTCTTATATGTTCAATCTCAACTCAAAAATTGTTTACATCCAGGATTCTCTTTGCAGAAATGAGTAGCACTATCCCTGATTAGTAGCACTAATGAAAGCAGGCATAAACCAGCCTTTTATATGCTTACTAATTAAAGGCATATGGCCTTGAACCAGCTAGTCCTATTTTGAGGTTACTAATTTCATCATGAACTATTACTTTCAGTGACACGAAAATGCAAGTGGGGAGAAAGGGAGATAAAAAACCACTTTAGGAGTACATCATGAATTTCAGACTTCTCGAGAAATGTTAGGATTACATAGTATTGATGCTTATTGAACCTAACAGGAGCTCTTCCATGACCTTCATTTGGCAGGGAATCAGGGTTTCTATTATTTTGACTCTATGGCCACTTTGAAACAGGATTAGAAAAAGCATCAACCATCTGTTTTTCAGGGATATACAAAGGACTAGGCTGGCTCTGAAGGATATGCTAGGAAAGTCTCTCTTGATTCCTGTGGTGAGAAGAAAAAAAAATAAATTGGAAGGTTTTTGCATTCCATTAAAACAGATATATTGGCTGGCATTCAGAATGATGAGGAAAAGATTTACCTAAAATACTGCTTGTTTTTGACCACCACAGCACTTTTGAACTAATCTATTTAGATAAAAGCAAAGTTCATGTTAAACAACTGTAATTCTGATCCTTCTGATAAGAAGGATAAAGGGTAGTGACATTTAGAAAACCCTTGATTTATGCTATTTTAATGCCATAAAATTATCTTAGTCACTTACATGGGTAGAAAAAGAAATGTGATTAAAAGAGTCTGTGAATTATAGAAATTTCAAGTATTGAATCTGTGGTTGGCAAGTTACAGTAACATTTTCTGTAACTAAGTGTTTGGAAATTGTTTTGCCGTGACATCTGTCATTGATCAGTATCTTAGTAAGGATAATTATAATATCAGTGATAGTGTCTTTTTGTGATTAATATATTTTTCTTTATGCGACTCAAGAACTGGATGTTTATTTGCCATCCACAAGTAAAGAAATAAAACTATACTAGCAATTTAAATGTATGATTCATAATGTGCCATTTACCTTGAAAAAAATTCACTGTATTCATTGTAAGGCATTTGTGAACCAGTAAATGAAAATTTCCAGCCATCAGGGCTACTCTGATAATCTTAATGGAAATCAGTTGAACAGCCTCTTCTATCCCTCACCAGTTGTTTGGCCAGCCCAAGGTTCACAGTTTGTATGCCTTTAAGCACCTGAACTTGCTACTAATGCCTGCTACTAATTCACTTATTTGGCAAGAATGAGAAAATTCCTGAGTTTGTCATAGGTTCAATATCTAGTCCTTTGCTTGATGTCCATACCAAGTAAAATGAAGCTTAAAAATGCCATAGTTTTCATAGTAAATATTTTCTGAAACAACTATGGTATATTTAGAATAGAAGCCTGTCTCATCTGAGGACAAAGCAAAACACTACAAATCTTTGAAAGACTGCAGTATAAAGGATTCATTTATCACACCACTTGATGATGCTCTCCAAGTGAGTAACTACAGCACCAATTATCTAGTAGCTGTGGAAAAATATTTTCCGTGCTAACCCACACTGTGCATAAGAGAACTGATAAACTCTGCCAGGTCAGAAACAGCAGAGGTGAAAATGATTTTAAACACAGGAGTGCTACAGGTGGGAGGCTGTGAGTAGGGTATGAATCCCTGAAGTGTTAGAGCTGAATCAAGGTTTGCTAAATGTGAACCTTCTTACTTACTGCTTCAGCTTTGTGCTTTCTTCAGAGTACATCAGAAGTGAAAGACTTGAGATTTCTGATAGGGTAGAAAAACTGATTAATGCGTTCAACTATGACTCAATTTATGCTGTCAAATGTGTGGGGAACTGGTGAGGGGGGAAGTTTAGCAAAACCTCTTAATGTTTCTCAGAATTTATTTTACTAGCCTGGAGATTGTGGCTTGAACAAAAACTGAAGAGATTGATATTTTGGGTTTTGCCTCCTTTAAGGTGAAGCATGAATACAGTGGTAGTAACTATGACATATTTTACAGAAAAATACCCCACACATGAATGTGAGTACTCCCACCTTGTTGTCAAGCTTAATCTTGATGTAATATGATCTTGCCTGTCTCCAAAGTGTACAGTTAGGAGGGACACATTTTGACTTATCCTTATTTAGTAACTCTTGACCCTTTTATATTGGAAGCTTCTACAAGTAAGCACTGCCAGGTCTGATACCTATCTTGAAGTTTGGCAAAGTGCAGACAGGGAAGGAGACAACAAATATATTTAGTGTTAAAAGAAAGGGGAAACACATAGGAAAAATTATCATTTTCTGGTACTTTAAAATCTCCTCTCCCTCCTGCAACTACTGTTGTACTTATAAAAACATCATGGTCTTGTTGCAATATTTTGCTTTCCTTAACCCTCTCATCCCTTGGAGGCTGTGACCCAGGTCTTTTTCCTACTGCAATGTGGGAAAATGATGGGAGGAAAATTAGAACTGGGAAATTATATTCCCATTCCAACAGAAGACAAGTAGTATGGAAATTATAGGGTGGAATGCAGTTGCTACTCCCTGGAAGGGATGCAGTCAGCCTGTGTGATTTCCCCACTCAATATGTCCTACAGAGGACTAAGGGTGGAGAGGAGTGGAGACACCATAGCCAGGCTCTGAAGAAATCAGACCACCAGGTGCTTGGTACTCACCTGTGGAGGCCCAGAAGGGTGTGTCTCATGCTGTTGGTGTGTCCCTGAACAAGTCAGATGAACCACTCTCCAATCCAGCAGGACCACTCAGTGGAGGATTCCCACAATGGAACACTGGCAGACTGGTCAGGCACAAACATCTCAGCTTTTTTTGGGGTACTGACTGACTAATCACAAAGAGTTTGAGAAAGTCTCCCCTTTCATGTTATACTGTAGGATCTAGCCCACAAAGATGCTGTATTACAGTTTACTTGAGGTCCAGTTCTCCAAACTCAGCAATCTTAATAATGTTTCTTTCTTTTTCTTTCTTCCCAACTTGCTTATTTTCCTATCTCCTCAGAATGAGCTCTTCCTGCCTTCATATTTGTTCACCAAGCCTTTGGAACTTCTCCTTTAATCCTCTTTTTTCCCTTTAGTATCTTCTTTCATTTTTTTTTTTCCAAGGGAATCCTGGCACCCTTACAGCAAACCTTCCTGACCCCAAACTTTTGGCTCAAGCCTAAAACATTAGTGGGATTTTACAGGTCCTGAGGCTATTTAATGGTGCAGCTGTGACAATGACTTTGAGTGCAGCAGGGAACAACAACAATTTGGATACAGTTTAGGCAGACTGTGAAGAACACACACTGGTGTCTGAAGCTGTCTGAAGTTCAGGAACATATTATTTTATGGTACTGGGGCTTTTTTCTACATGACAGAGTAAATGTACAGTACTCCATGAGGTGATGCATAGCCAGAATAGAAATCTTAGTTTCGTCATCCTCCCATAGCAGACATGTAATGTTGGCAGTACAGGCTGTTCTGCACATTGATGGAGCACTAAAAGGTGAGAAAATCTTGAACCTTTTGTCCGTGGCACTGCTCTGTTGGGTTCATCCCTTCATTTTTCTCCCTGATTTCTGGGAATAGGAAGGCAGGCAAACTTCTGCAAAACTCCGACGTTAAATATTCTGCACTGCACTAAACTGCCATGCAGTGTGCTACCAGAGTAGCACAAGTTTGGATGTTGTTTTGGGAAGTAAAGTTTTAATTTTCAGAATTTCTTCTGGAAGTGTAGGTTTGTAGGCAAGACTTTTCAGCATTTGAAGTTGTTCAGCACCCCACGGATGAACCCTATCCATTTAAAGATGCCTGAGGAATAATGAGGAAATGGAACAATCCCCTCCTCATGCACCACTGTGTCCCAGGCAGGGAAGGAGAAGCTCTGCCAGCAACTCTGAAGCCTGTGGTCAAAAACCAACCAGCCAGAGTGGAACATAGCCTCCATTTTCCAGGAAAGGCTTGTGGATCAATGAAAGAAGAGCTGCCTTTGGACTCAACCCAGGCTAACAGCAAGATTGAAAAGGTTGAGCAGGACAAAATACCCCACCTTTTGAATTTATTTGCCCGGTTATTTCTGCTCCTTTTCTCATGTCTGCATGTCACTGGAGTTATTAAATGACAGTTTCAAGACTGCCAGCAAATGATTTATAGGAGGAGGGTACTAGTGGCATATGAAAGATATCAGTATTTTTCATTTTTGTATATATATGATTGTGTCCTTATTATCTCTAAGTACTCAAAGAACATAATTGACACTTTATTTAAATGCAGCATGGATAGCACACTATTTATGTGCTCAGAGACATTTACTTGCCATGAAGTAATGCATGTTTAGATTCCATGGTGTGTTATGGGGGGTCACTGCTGTTTGATGTTGCTCCCAGAACACCAGTGCTGGTTCTGGTAACGTGGAGGACTGGTCTAAGTGTAGGCAGCTCTTCTATATTTCAATACATCTATCTCTAGAAAACCAGGAGACAAAGGAGATGACTAGAAATTCATGCACATTTTCAGGTAGTAATATCAGAGGCAATCTTATGCTGCTAGTGTTCTTTAGGTCAGTAAAATCCTTTTGCAGTCAAAACAGACTTCAAATGGCACTGTGGAGTTGGGAAGTATTTGACCTCACCAAAGTAATTTACCACATACCTCAGCTTGGGGGCTGATGGAGATTTTGTTCAGAACTTTCTATATCTTAAGATTTTTATTTCTTTCATATTTTTATTTAAGGGCTTAACTGCATATTGCAGGAATTCATGTGGTAAATCCATGGTCTCTTCTTTGGTTTCTGAACCACGATGTTAGAGAATCAAAGTTGAATATTAAGTGGTGATGCAGAAAAGAGTGAGAGTGGTGGAAGGAGAAGATACTACTCTTCCTACTGTGGGCCCAATGGTATCCTGGTTTGTATCGTAAGTAATGTGACCAGAAGGATTAGAACAGTGATTTTCCCCCTGTAGTCATCACTGGTAAGGCCACACCTTTTGTCCTGGTCTCCTCAATCCAGGAAGGATATTGAGGTGCTGGAGTGAATCCAGGAAAGGGCAATGGAGTTGTTTAAAGCAGCTGGGGGAGCTGGGTTTTTTTAGCCTGGAGAAAAGGAGGCTCAGGGGAAACCTTATCATTCTGTACAACCACCTGATAGGAGGCAGTAGCCAGGTGGATGTTGGCATTTTCTCCCTGGCAACGAGGGACAGGATGGGAGGACACTGCCTCAACTATGCATGGGGAGGTTCAAGTTGGACATCAGGAGGAATGTCTTTATGGAAAGCATGGTTAAACATTGGAAGAGACTTCCAGTGAGTCAGCATCCCTGGAAGTGTTCAAGAAATGACTGTAGGTGGCATTTGGTGTCATGATCAAGTTGACAGGTTGGTGATCAGTCAGAGGTTGGACTCAGGGATCTCAGAGGTCATTTCTAACCTAAATGGTTCTGCAATTCTGTGAAAACAAAGGACAAGTTTGGTCCGTAGGGAACTTGCTGTAACATCTCCTCACTTAAGCATTAGCAAAATCCTCTCTGGTTTATCAGACAGATTTGTTGCTGTTTCACCCCAGGGATCTAAGCTTGAGTCTTAGGTAAGCTTATGTTCAATGTGTGCAAACAACCGTGGACATAGGGGGACTCCTGTAATTGCTTATGCTGGCACAGCTGTTTGGTCCCCAGCTGGCAGGCACTGTAATCCTGACCCAGGGCATCACACCATGTCATGGAGATTCAAAAGGCTTAAATTTCAATGCAGAAAATGAGTTGTGTTAGAAATGAGAAGCCTGTTGGTTTATAAAAGACAGCTTCCACTGTGCTCATTATTCAGGTTTGGGATCACTTGCATCCGTGTTCACTGACAAGATGCCCTGGCATGGGCTGGCTTTTTTAAAGGCTCCCCATTGCCAGCAGCTCTAAATCTTTATCTCACGCAAGAACAGATGGAAATCATTCTCACATCTGAGCAGCAAAAATCTGAAAATGGACTGGGCACAGTGGCTGACATTGGCTGGCTATTGGTTGTTTTCTTTGCTGGTTGTTTTCCAAGGCAAAGTACATATTGTCAGGCATCTGGACACAGTGAGCATAAACCTACTATGGAACAATAAAAATCAATCAAAACACCTGGTATAATGGTGGATCCTTCCAGTAGAAATAATTGCATGCTGTTAGCACTCCTGAACAATATAGGTAAACCAGAAACAATAACCTCTGGAAAATTTATGACTATTCACCAGTTCAGGAGTTCAGTAGGAAGATATATCCTGGGTATGTACCTATAACTTGCCAGATTTTAAAATTGCCATTGAATTGAAAAAAAATATAATGAGCTGATGGAACTGAGGACTGGATTCCAGCATTACTGAAATTGCCTTCAAAATACATTGTCTTTAAGAGAAACCTTGCCAACCCTTGCTGTACTCTGCCTTCATGCAGACTGAGAAATGCCTAATTTATTTGTTCAGTGACAATGTTTTTTTAAGGGCTCACCTTTCAAAGTAACCAGATTATTTAATAAGTATAAAACAAATTATTAGATTTGAATGAAAGCTGGAAAGATATGAGTAGAAGCAAACATATAAGGGACGAAGGCCTCATGTTCATGGTTTGCAGAAATAACTTTACTAAGGAAACAAAAGGAGGCTGTGTTTCCGAACATTATTGAATAAAATAAACGGCTCCAAGAAAGTTGTGTTGAATAGGGAACAGATATATAGGTAGTTTTCTAGCTTTGAGCTGTTATAGACTTGCTTTGGACTGTGCATGATTTAATTTAGAGGTCAACAGTGTTCTCTGAATTGTTAATATAGATTCTAAAGTATTACATGAGCTATCAAATTATTCAAGTCATGTAAAGTTTCCATTAGAAATCTTGGCAGATGTTCTTAAAGTTGTAAAGTTTTATTTATACAAGAAACATCTGCCAAAGACAAATATTGGACTGTATCAAAGACTGAGCAGACTGAGACTGGTTAACATCCACTGAGATAGGTTGCCTTAAATCCTAGTGTTTTATATAAAGGGTCCCACTGATTGCAATGGATTTGAATTGAAACAGAAGTATAAAGGAAAAGATTTGGCTGATGATGAAAATATCTATTAAAAAAAAAGGCAATTAATATGGTACTCAAAACTGCTTCTAATCTTATTTAGAGGTGTCTATGTTCAGGGACATTGGTTCAGATAAAGAAAGAGTAATTTTATTATTCATGAACCAGGCCTGAGGATAAACTTCTAATTTCCATCACCTTCTAAGCTGTCTCTTGTAATATATGTTTTTATCTGTATAAGAATGAATTTTGGTAACTTCACAGTTCTGATATACTGATAATAAGCTCGAAAAATTTCCCTCTAAATTTGTTCAGTCTTAACGGTGTTTCTCAGCTGCATTGCAGTGCACTGGGTGACAGTGACTGGGCTCTGGGAGCCTGGCACACTCTCACTTTCAGGGAAGATGGGCTCCTGCAGAAGACCCTTCCCTGCCCCTTCCTCCCGAGGGGACTTCACACAGTGGGGAGCAGAAGTCACCCTGGTTGTATCTCACACTGCTGTTGAAGCCAAGTGATCCTCACCTGAAGCAAGGTACTTGTACACGGTATTCAGGTGAACATTTGCAAGTGTTTCACTTTGCAAAAGGGTTAAATTGAGCCATTTAGCACTGCTATTTTTTTTCGTTTTTGTATAGTTTTTTGGTTTTTTTTCCTGGTAGGGAAATAAATGACAATGAAAATTGCAAGACAATTGTTGAAAGTTGTATCTTCTCTTTCAATAGAAGATTATCCACTGCTTCTTTCTGGATATTTCAGGCTCTCAAATGTGACTCTAAGTGTCAGGGGAAAAAAAAAAAAAAAGTAATAGACCTTCTCAGAAGTGCAATTAGCACAGCCAGATCTTTGCTTATTAGCTGTTTCCATTCTGTTAAAAATGGTAAAATGTCCCTTTGAATGTCCCACATGCAGGCCATTTGGCATCTATAAATTAGCGAAATGCATCTATTATATAACAATTGTAAATCATCAGTGATAACTGTGTCATCTAGGGCAACAGAAAAAATATGTACTTGATGTTTTATTCAGCAGGAGGTTATTATAATGACACCTTAGTGCACAGTGAATGTAGTTCTCTCTCTCTACATAAAATTTTTATTAATTGCATTAATTAGTATATTTTTATTTTTAAAGCATAAAAAGCTTCTCATTCCGGGCCTTGAATACTTGCATATAATTTAAACTTATCATAAAATGTCATGATAGTCTGTCTACTCATTTAGCTTCAATTACATAGAAATATGCATAACCACATGTAATAAAATAGATCCATTTCAGACCAGTCATAATGAACCTTCTTATCTATCGTTATGCTCTTCCCTAAGTACCAGAAAAAATGTTCTAGAAAATTAGTAACTACTAATAATACTAGGAGCAGACTGAGAAAGAGGGAAGTTGTGAGTCTCTTAACATCAGTGTCAAGGCATGTGCTTATTTTCCTGGAATTGGGATTTTAGCTTTCAGTGAATGATGTAATCAACAATTTTTACAAGCTGTTGGCATCATCTGTAATTTAGGATCTTCAAATTTTATGAGATGCTGTTTTAAAGCTTTATTTCTGTGCAAGTTATTTGCAAGTTTTCTAGGTAATTATTTTCAAGTCCTTTGCAGATATTATTAGTATCATCAAAACAGAACCCATGTATTCTGTTGGGGTAAGTGGAGATAGAAAGGTGACTTCAGTGGCTTTTTGATAATTTATGATGAAAATAAGGGTTGATCTATAGAGGCAAAGGTAATCAAATTCTGACACGCCAAAAAAGCTGAGAGATGTATGTATACATAAATTATATGTATCATTTTTATATATGCACAAATAATATGGATCTTCCATTTCATAAATATAAAATATATATCCAACTTGGGTTGGATAACCCAAGTCAGTCCCTTCATTTTTGAAATCTTAGTGACTGCATCCTCTGGATTTGGCAAGATCTAAATATATGTAAGTATGCTTTTGATTTAATATCCAAATAGATTGATCAAAAAAATTTGAATGGTTGAAAATAACACCTAATATTGGTGCTTTTCATTAAATATACATGACCATAACTATAATGAATTACCCACTAAGTTGATTTTTGTCCCTTTTTAATTTTTTTTTTTTTGCTTACAATGCTAGGAAATAGTAACTAAATAACTCTTTTTTGGTCAGAGTTCTTAAAGAATTAAACTTAGTTATTTTCCACAAGTTACTGGTAATAACAAAAGTCCAAGTCTGCTGCAGTGATATACAGCATAGGATCCCCTTCCTTTGCTGAAGATTGAAATGATTAATGAAAGCATTACATCTCCAGAGAGTTGCCCTCAGCAAACTTCCCACTAAATGTATCCATTAAAAGCTGGCATACAATATGCAGAGAAGACTTAAAGAATTATACTGGAAAGCTGTGTGGGATTTCAGTGCTTCCCAGAGGGTAATTTTTTGATGGCATTAACGATCTCCTGTAGAGAAATCTGTGTCTAATCATTCTCCACCCCTGCATGACTCTGTGCAGTATGGCATCCTGCAGTATATATTGCTGAATATGTACTCTAGGGTATTCACTGGCTGGCAAATTACTTGAGCAAGTTATTTACTTTTTCAAGAAGTTATGACTATTTCTGCACTTCAGCTCCTGATGAAAGATAGACTTTATTTTCCAAAGTTTTAACACTGAGGTTATCCTCATACTTGGTAGGCTAAAATTTACCACCCTAAAATCACTGTAAGTAAATATGCTTTCTTGTTCCATGGCGAGTGTTTCTTGCCTTTCATACTAGAAAATCATGATCAGAGAAATTAGTTTGAAATAGTGATCTATGGAGAACGAAAGAGAGAAGAAAATCGTGGAGTCATCAGCGCAAGTCATTGTCAGATGTCAGACTTGCTGTGCTTACTGCTGTCTGGCAGTGTGTGGCAAGTGGGCATAAAAATGAATAATAATTCTCTCCTTCTTTCCTTCAAATCAAAGAGTAGGAAAAGCTCCAATCAGGAAAACTCTTGCCCTCCATCCACAGGCTGTGCTCAACCGAGGGGAGCACCCTAGGAAAGTGATCCTGAAGCTGCCCTTATCAATTTGAAGTCATTCCTTAAGCCAACTTTCAGCATATGAAGTTTTTTTGTGCCACTAGGGAGGGTTTTCTGCCCATCCAGGTTTTGTAAATGTACTTACAGCTTCATGCAGAAGTTTTCAGAAATTTTAAAATATTTCACTGGTACATTTTCTCTTGAGGAGCAGATAGGAATAAGAAGCAGATGGTTTCAGTGGCATTTTTGTTTGTTTCTTGTTTGGTAAAGTCTGAATATCTCTCTGTCCTCTGTTAAGCTCCTTGATTTTGTAGAAGACATTCATTGCAGCAATAAATAGTACAAAGTGAAACAAAGCCGCATTTGCTGGATTTTACATACTGTTTTTAGAATGAAAAAGAAATCAATATTGTAACCACGTGCTACTGTAAACTCTGTCAAAAAAAATCCTATTTTTATTATTATGTTAATATAGTTCAAGCTATGGTTCATTAGTGTTCTCAAACTTACTAGGAAAGTATGAATGTACTTAGAGACAACTTATACTTTCTCTCACACTTTATTATAAAGTGACATTCAGAAAGTGTGCATGGGAGAGAATAAGGAAATAATTTTATTTATTTCCCCTAACAGCATTTTTTACCTAATTTCATTAGAAAATTGATTAAAAAATTATTAATTTGAACCAATAATAAATATATTCCTCAAGTAGCTTTATGAACAATGTTACTGCTGTATATCAAATGTACAGAAAAAAATAACTCATTCTTCAGTATAGTAGTCTTCATTTAAACAGATCAGCCTTTGTAACATGAGAGTAAATACTGCATCCCATTTCTGGCCAAATTAATTTTAGAATTTAACAGCCACAAAGAGAAATGGAAAAATAACAAAATGTTTATTTTCCCATCTAAGAAATTAAGTAGTTTGTGTGTGAAGAAATAATCTTTTGTAGATATGTTACTGAATCTTTAGTGCAACCATAAAAGCAGTCTACTCCATGGCATTTTCAGCTGTACCTTGTTAAAGGTTTTATTCTATTAATGCCAAGCTAATCTAATTATAACTGAGCTACATTTTCTGGAAATCATGTAGTGTACCTATTCACAGCATCTATAGCATTGACTTCACTTTTGTAAGGTAATTTTTTGTGTTGCAGTGGTGGGATGGGTAATTAGAGCCTGCTCTAGTAAGCAGTGTGTCATACTATTTTCAATGGCGTGAGAATGATACCTGGAGGTGTAATTGCCCTTATGTTTTTATGGATTCTTTTAAGATCAAACCTATCAATTATGAGACACAAAGACATTTAGACAATAAGAAAAGTGTATACATCAAGCAAAGTCAAGCAAAGGTAAATCTGAAATTGTTTCAACTTTCAAGAGGAAACTTTTAATGTTTGTACTAATATATGGCTTTAAAATAATTTCAAAAGCTTCATAAAATAATGCAGACAGATCATGAGTTGTTCTGAGATTATTATGCAAACTAGATTGTGTTTCTGAGCCACTATTTCAGTTTGTATTACTGCTAGACGTGATTTCTCATTGTAGAACTTGCATAAAATTCACCTCCTGCCTTCATACATGTACAGTCTAGCTTTAATATACCATGCTAAGCTAGCTATAATACTACAAAATTAAAGGTTTATGTAAATCAAGCTTTTTAAGAAGAATTAATTTATATGAAACTCAGGGTGAAGATATTTAGCTACAATAAGAACTTAATACAGAAGAATTATACAATCAAAAATTTTTTGTTTTCATGATAACATAAACAAATTTTTGAAAATACACAGAAAGGAAAAAAATGTTCCACTCTCCCTGTTCTTTTACTAAAAAGCTGTTGAGTGTTGTGCATATTCTTCCCTTTCTTCACTTCCTGCTTTATTATATATTTAACATATATTCTTATATTAACATATATTACATATATTATCTTTAAATAGTAAAAGATTTAGAAATATGAATAAACTGTCTTCTAGAAGTTTGAACTGTTGAAGTATAAATTACTATTATTTCTTTCAAAAATATGAGTGGTTGTGTGGTTTTGGATTATTTAGGTTTAAATTATCTTTTTTTCTTGTACTTGAATGATTTCTAATTTCAGTAAAAAGAAAAAGAAAACAAACAAACAAACAAAAAAAACACAGGGTGATTTTTTTTTCTTAATTTAGGTAGCCTGGCTTCCAGAAGAATTTACTTTAATATTCACTTTATACATTCTAAAAGTAATTTTATTTTTAACATTTGCTGTATGTTTCTTATTCAGGAGCCGTATATGAATCTGCAACATAAACTATGCTTGTGTCATCATAAAAATGTTTGATTAAAACTAATTAATCTTGTTCATGTTAAGTTGATGTAATTATTTTTTGTCATAAGTCCTTCGATTAAAATTATTTGGGGAGGAGATTTTAAATTAAGTTGTTCTTGGTGCCATAGCTATGAATCTCACCTGGAATACAGTACAGAGTAACTTTAGGATATAATAGGAACATGAATATTTGCCAGCAGTTCTCCACATGGGGACCAGACCAGTCTTACAGTTGTAGAAGACAGAAAAACACAGCTCTGCTTTTTGCAGTCTGCAGGCAGGTGTGAGAAGAGATCCTCTGGTTGTTCTAGCTAGTTCTTCATGGGAGATGCTTTAGAAATAGGTGTCTCTACAGAAGCCTCCATAAAAAATTGCAGTGACCTATGAGGGTTCTTGGGGACCTGCAGTCTTGCAGTACAACCACACTAAGTCCAGTCCTCTGTTACACAGTACACCCTTTAACCTGCTCTGCTCCACTCAAAGGGAGGTAGTTTAAATCCTTATTTCCCCAGCATTTTAGGTGAAAATGAATGCCTGATGCCATCTGTTGAATAAATATGAGTGAACACTGCTCATGTGACTGTTTTACCACCCTGAATCAATTTTCATCTGCACAAGAAACATTACAAAATGAGCTATTTTCCATTGCAGTGGGAGAGACTCCCCTGAATAGACTTTAAGGGCAAAACTTCTAAAAGAGTGGTTTTAAATTTACATTTCAGCTTGTCTTATAGGTTCATTCAACTGTGAATGATGGGGGGAACCTGCAAATGTAATGGAATGTCTATTAGTGGTAAGGCACAGGTGCTAGGATTATTTGAATGGTGATAAATTTACATTGCAAATGCGATAAATCTGGTGCAGTTCTAATGCTACTGTAATGACTATCAGCTGCATGCATGAGGACAGATAAAAGCTGTTAAATGCATACTCTTAGTGCATGGCAAATGTATTATCTCAGCAGTTTATGTACTGCTTGATATTCATTTATGAGGGCTTCTCTTCACACAAGAACTTCCATATCTATAGAAATTTACTTTGCTATGTTTTATTTGTAAATTACACAGTTTAGTTGTTAAAGCTGAATACATACTCATTGCTTCTTGATAATGTGAACATGTATGGGAGTTGTGCAGGGTACTTTTCCATTTCAAGTTACTTTTCATCAGCTCTTTCTTTTCTGGCAGTTTCCTGCACTGCAGCAAAGTCATTGCTGACAAAGCACCACTCAACAATTCCAGTGAAAATCGGAGTCTGAGAGATGGCTGATATCTGTAGTACTAAATTCAACGGTGCATCTTCAGATAATTGTTTTGGTTTACCTTTCATGTGTGATATTTAGTAATCAAGAGAGAAAGCAGATAAATGATTCACAGTGTGCTTGAAAATCTGGCCTGTGCAGTCAGCAGAGCTAAGCTAATGCAGATTTTGAATGTCTCATAAAATATGAAGTTTCCTATACTGCTGACTGAAGTGTTGGATTCTTTAGTCTTTGTGGGATATTATCTTTTGATATTTTCCATGAAGTACCTGCCCCAACTGTACACAGAGGCATCCATCTCTGCCCATAGAAGCACATATTCTTAGCAACTATGTGCACATGTGGGCAGTAATGAAGTGAGAGGCTCACTGTTCTCTACCCCACATTGCAACTATGGAAGCATCTCCTCACCAGAGACCCTGGACAGAGATGCAGGAAAGCTGGAAGGACTAGGCATCAATAGGGGTTCCACTGCATCCGCACATTTCTGGGGGATGCTCGCTTTGCTCTCCTTTGTCCCTTTGTCTTCTGAGCTACTGCTGGCCTCTCATGGGCAGCAGCTCACTTGTGCACCCCAGGTGTTTGTCTGGAAGTGTCTAGGACAATGGGAAGCAGGAAGACTTGGAGGAAGGTCTGCTCTGGAAAGTGGACACTCACTCTATCTGCCTGGCTGAGAGTTTTGAGCCCAGACAAGCCACTGGTCTATCCCTGTCACATGTGTATTCATTATTGCCATCTGTAACTTTGCACCTCTTAATGTTTGTCCCAAAATACCTTATTCCTGTGTCTGGATATTATTGCTCCTTTTATGTTTTGGACTTACAGAAAGGTGTGGTTTCTCAGCCTCTTTGGCTCTGTGTCCCCCCTTCTCCTCCACTTAAGCCATAACCTCCAGTGGGGGACGTGATGACTGCATCCAGCATACTCTGGACTTTGGGAGATGCGTGGCAACACAGCAGCTGAGGGCTGTCTGGAGAGGTGACCTAGAAGTCTTGTCAGTGTATTAATATGACTGTAAGTCAATCATCTTCCTAAATTGTAACCAACATGCCCATAGCTTGTAATTTTTTTTTGGTTTTGTTTAGTGGGATTTTTTTTTGTTGTTGTTGTGGTTTCTTTTTTTGTTGTTTGTTTGTTTGGTTGTTTTTTTGTTTGTTTTGTTTGGGTTTTTTTTGTTTTTTTGGCTTTTTCCTGTGGATTTTCTGTTTGCTCTTTAAGCCTAGTGCATAGAAACAAGAATTCAGGCAGTCTGTAAGGGACTCTGGTGGTTGACTGGTCCAGTGTCCTGCTTGTATCAGCAGTAACTTCTAAGTTGGATGTGTTGTATCTGGTTGCATCTTGTAATGCAGCTTTGTAGTTCAAAATTTCTGTCCTTAAACCTCCTTCCCAGTCCTACTCAAAACCCAGTCTGTGGAAGGACTACAGGGGAAGATGACAGAAATTACTCTTTTGTGCAGGATTGTCTTGCTTGGCATCATTAGGAAAATGAGAGGTTATGGCCTTTCCCCTCCATGGGAAAAGAAAGAGATGTAAAGACATGGTACTCCAGTGACAGAACTTACAGTGAAACACTCAATGCTATGGCAAATTATTTGCTTGATGGCTGCATTTTTATCACTACAAAGTAAATGAAATCAGTGGTTTGAAATGCTTATAAAGTAATGCATTTCCCTGTGTAGGCAATATGAAACACCAAAAAGCAAGAACACAGTTACCAACCCTTTTATAGCCTGGAAATATTGAAAGAAACTAACGTTTAGAGTAATGTTTAAAGTATCTAAGTTATCTCTAGTTCTAAATTTCTTTTTAATATTGAAATGGTAATTCAGTGTATTCACCTAGGCCACATTTCTACACAGAGTAAAATAACACTGAATGGTTATTCTAATGTTGTTAAATGTTTATTAAGTCTATTTAAAACTGATGTTATTTTTTGATAGCCTTGTTTTCATAAAGCCCATTTGGTTCAGACAAATTAATTTGAGTAAAGTAGACAGTAATATCTTAGTTGACACTATTGCAAGGATTTTACAGGCTAGGTTAATTATGAATATGAGCTTATAGCTGCTGTGTTCTCCCCCCCCATCTTTACCATGCTTTAAAATAACAGATGTTATAGTGCTCCAGAGCGATGCTACCATTTTACCACTCTCAGAGACTTCCCATAATATCCTTCACTATATGAGCCTCAAATTTCCTTTATAAATATTATATAATTAGATCTAGAGTCTTGGAGACTAGTGTTTCCCCAATAGTAAAAACTGTGTTATATGTGAGACCACTCTATTTGACAAAAAACTTTTCTTTTTATCTGAGAAAAATAAAACGGCACCACACGTTTAAAAATAAAACTTATAAGGAACAGAATAACAAACTTGTATAACAATGTGGTTAATTGGAACTTTATTGTCATTACAAAAGATTATTTAAAGGTAATATTTTTTAAAAGCAAATAATATTTTAGGAAATACTAAAGAAGAATAATGAGAAGACTTCAGTCACTGAAAGGTTCTCATATGAAACAGCCCTTCCCTTGTGAGCTGCTCATGGCAGGCACCAGCTTACAACCTACTTCTGAGGTGTAGAAGTACTCTCATGTTTCTCCCTCTACTGATTTACCCATGTGTGAACCCTGATTTGTACACTGAGCCCAGTTTTAAACCCAAGAGTACTGTCTATGCAGTGACCATAATGATTTAAACCACTCTTTCAGTTGTTAAAAATCAGACTCCTGAAGTGCTGCTGAGAAAGGGTGGGTTAAGGTGTTTCCCACTGAGATACCACAGGATTAATACAATTGACCTTTGGTCATTGCTTGGTGAACTCAGAGGATGCTGAGCATTAGTCAGTGCAAAGAAAGTTAAAAAAGTTTTTGTGCTGTAGACATAAATCTAGTGCTAATAAAATTTCACAAGAAGGCAGATCAACTCTACTTACTGTTCCTGCATGCATCCAAAAAGAATGAAGGATATGTAGACAGCTAGGAGCATCACTGCATCAGATTAAAATATACATATTCTCTGCTCCAAACACTATATAGTTTTTCTTTAAATTTTAGAAATTTTCCCTCTGGAAAAAAAACAGTAGAATTATTTGCACTTCAAAACTTTTTTTCTCAGTAAGGCCAGATATATTTCCTGACACATCTGTTAAAGTTTATTAAAAGAAGTTCAAAATAGTCTAATTACTTATGTGAAGTTTTTCACATTATTCAAAAATTAACTAGGCCCATTACATACTACTTTTTTAATCACATATTTACCTCGACTACAGAGTCTAGGTCATATTTCTTTCATTATAAGCATAAAAATTTTTGTCTTAATGTGAATGTGCCTGACTTTGTTTAAAATAATATGTAGCAAATCAAGGCAAACAATTACCTTTTTCATAAGAAGTAGAATTAGAAGTGAATATATCACTAAAATAATCTAGCAGCATTTTGAAGAGAATGCATGGGAAGAGTTTATTCTCTTTTTCTTATTTTTGCTTGCAGTATCTCTTCAATGCAAGTTCATAAGCAATGCCTTGAACAAGGATCAGAGTTCAGAATCACTTTATCTGCCAAAGGTACACTGAATACATAAGCATACATTGCATCTTTCTTATTCTTTTCTTTGACTAATAAATTCTTGCTAAGCAATGACATTGCCCTGATATGAAGGACAGGTTGGGTCTCTCTTCAGGTATGGTCTACTCTGGTAGACTTGGAGCAGTTGGTGAGACAGAGTGATGTCTAGGACCACATTCAGTTTTTCTTGTTTGTGGCAAAGAAACCAAGGCCACTCTTGAAATTCTGTATAGAAGTGACCTTGTGCTAAAAATATAAAATTTTAAAGTAAAATTCATATGCTGATATTTCTTAATCAGCAATCTTCTGGTTTGAATAACTATGTGGCTTCCCTTTGGAAACAAAAAGGCATACATATTGGATTTGCATCAACTTCTCATTTCCTATGTTGTTAGCTTTACTTATGTCTGTGAGTAGCGGTTTGTTTTTTTTTTCCTTTTTTTAACGACAGTTCAGATTCTTAAACCCAAGATGCACTCAAATCAATATCAAAACTCTCAAATCGCATCCTGAACCTGATCAAACGTGATTCTAATTTTTAAATAGGAAAACTTGACAAAGAAGAATTATTGAAAACCTTTATTTGCATATAAATACCATCTGTCACATAAAATTCACAGTACAGTAGTTTGGGTAGGATGTCATTAGTTCTTCAGGAAGCACTGAACAGTAGGGAAAGGGGAGTTGAGAAAGTAGGTTGTAATGAAAAGTTTTTGAGAGGCATGCTTTAACTCACCTCAGCTGCATTAATATCTACACCCATAGTAGATTTGTCCTTATTTATTTACAGTTGAGAATACCAAATTGTATAAAAAGTGATTGATTTTCTTTTAACCTGGAAACTGTGTGGAGTGAGTACTGCTCTTTCTGTTCTGACTGCATAGCTTGTTCAGTCTATGTCTGGGATCTCTAGGTACTACTGCAGTAAAAGCAAATAATCATTATAAGAATGACTAAATTATTATTATTTCTTGTAAAAGCTTTTTAGCAAAAAAAATGGCTCTGCATGTAGTTTAAATCGTCTAATGGTCTGAAAAAGAGGTTAAGAAGTGAAAAAATAATAGATGATACAAGAATAGAGGATGGAAGTATTTATGGCATCACCATCCATATTGGGAGGATACAAGGTGTTCACCTTGTTGCTTCAAAGCTAATTTCACATAGCGTAACCAAAATAAACATATAGCTCTAGCTGGCATTAGGGATGGCTCTATGAAAACATCTGTACAGTGTCTAGCTGCATGTATGAAAGTGCTACCACATCTAGGGAAGGAAAATACAGTGGAGAATATAATTCTTGTAGAAGTCAGAATCATGTAAACTAAAACCAGGATGAGGTGAAAAACGTCAAAATTTTGTTTTGCTCAGAGGAAAGAATGCTGGAGAAAGTAGAGGGGGAAATAATTAGTAGCTGTTGCAGAAAAGGAATTCACACCCTTTGTGTAGGAGACAAAAAAAATAATTATAATACATTTAAAGTGTTTAAAAATAAATCATTTCATTCAAGGTATAATCAGCCCCAGGAACTTGGTTTTATAATGTCTATCAGTAGGAAAAAGAGCTTAGTAGAGCTAGAATTTGCAAAAGATTTTCACAGAGATAAGAACAACTGGTAGTCAAACTACTGGTGAAAATAGTTGAGAGAATAGTAACATTTTTGCTTTTGAACAGAGAGGAACACTAGGTAATGTGTTTAAGAAATTTCCTCATGCACAGTTTATGCCACTCTGCATTCTTGTGTGGTTTACTATAAGCTGGAAAGCATGGAAAACATGATTGTTGGTGAAGAGGGGCTGCTGCATCTCATATCAATAACAAGCCTTTTCTGATGATAACATCTCTAAAACTTTTTCAGGTTTAAGTATAGCTGGAGTTCTTAATCTTGAAAATTTTAAAATGGAAGAAACAATAAATTGAAAATTGAATGTCAAGATGACAATTAAAATAACCATTATTAGAGGTTATACTATTTTTTTTGCATTTCATTCAGTTGAAATCTAGCGGTTTTACACAATATTATCACCACCACAAAATTCAATGAATTTGTCCCAGGACCCATGCTTGAATTTATGAATATACAGTGGGTTTTGGTTTTAGCTGGTAATGTGAGATATATCAAGGTTACATGACACATGGAACAGGGAGAGAAATGCACAAATAAAGTTACCTAAAAATTGGAGAATTTTATTAAATAGGGACAAGCTTGTTTATGGTTGAGTGGGACAAAAATCCCTCACTTGAGTAACCTGGGTTGCAAATTCAGTAGAGAAATGTGAGTGACCATGTCACTATTACTGTGTCCTCTGTTACACCTTCTGGAGGGTGATTTCAGCTGAAGGGGATAATGGGCTTTTGAGATAATTTTGAAAGCAGATAGCCCTCCTTAGAGCACTAGGAATCACTAATTTTTCCATTAATTCTTCTCTATATAGATATTTTTTACATGGGCTTGCTTTCCAGAGTCTTACTTGGTGAGAGACTAAAAACAAAACATTATTTTTTATAAGATGCTTGTTGAAATAATGAAAGAAAGTGAATTCTGCTTCCTGCTCCACCCTTGTTGACAATTTAATCTCTTAGTATCTTTACTTGGAGCCTGTCACAAAAGGACTCAAATTCTAATTCTAATCTCTTAATCACCGTACCTGCCTGAAAGATAAAACTATCAGGACAGAAATTGCTTATGCACAGATATACACCCCAAGTCTTTCCAGAATGTCTCCTGGATGCTACAATTATATGAGTGGTGGTAGGCATTAAAATAAAACATATTTAAAGTATTTTTATGGTTGTGTTTTCCAGTAATGACAACTTCATGACAAAAAAAATCTGATTTTGGGCATGAGAGAAAGGATTTCAAATTCTAACAATATGGAAAACTGTGCACTCCAGATTTCTAAATTGCAGAAAATGTTATTCCTGATGCAGTTTTACTAAAGAGAGAAAAACATCCAAACATCAGAGAAGCAATCCTATTTGCTTCCAAGTATTTGCAAGGAAGAATTTGACTGTGAAATGATGACAAATCAATTGTGCTTGTATAGCCAATGCAGTATTCCTTGCACAGTCAGTTATGCTCTGATGTCAGCCACTTAGAGTATGCATGTTTGATACTGGCCGCCCATAATGATACCAGAATCTGTACTGAAAACCAGAAAATCCATTAGAAAGCTGTGTGTTTACCAGCTGGGGTATGAATCATACTTTCAGGACCTTTGTTTCTATACAGTTTAAAACCCAGCTGTAACAAGGGAAAATAGAAAGCATAATATGAGCCTTTAGCTCCTAGATCTTGTGAATTTCAGGTTCTGGGCAGATTCTTGCATCAATATGATGATTACCAGCATTTAGCTGTAGATGGGTCGTTTATCACTTGCTTCAGTCTCTGCTTTCATATTCATGAATCAGAATGTGCAGTGTTCCTAGCTGAACTTCTGTGCTTCTGTACTTCACAGCAATTAACATCCCTGACACTGTATCTCAAGATAAGATGCTCATCTCAAAAGACTGGTAGGAAGTGAAATGTAATCTGTCATATTTAAGTCAGCTCTTTAATAATAACCCATTCTAATAAGGACAAAGTAAGTCCATTTCTTACCAGTTCCTAACCTCATGTCTTTGTAATTTACATCATAATTGGCATATTATCAACAATACCACCTGAGTATCTCTGGACTTCACAGGCTTTTGGAGAGCTAATTAGCTAGAGATAACGACTTAAGTCAGTTTGGAAGAATGGGATGCAGCTGCAGTATGCATGCATTTTTGATGTACAGCACGTTCTCCTTTTAGTTAGGATTTATATGTGAGACATTTGCGGATTGACAGGGAAGAGGAAGGTCTGTGGAAATCTGCAAGTTTCTCATGAGCATAGCCTAGCACAGTTGTGCCAAAACTTGTGTTGTCGGTTGCATGGGCTTGCTATTTTTCATATGGTATTTGTGTTTGTCCTTTGCTCTCTCAAAACTAGCAGATAAGGTAGCTGATGACATTCTATGCGTAATATGAATGTCAAACACCAGTATTTCTGTGCCTTACCTATCAAAACGTTCCCATCTAGAAGCCGTTTCATATTGTATGCAATCAGTAGACAATTCTTTTGCTAACAATATTTAGTTGCACCTTTAGTTCTAATGAGTATCAGCTGTAGGAGCAAGGAGGCTTCAAAAAACATCCGCTGTTGCCTTGTATTTTTGTGGTGAGAACTAAGCACTTACAGCAGCGGGGACTTCTGAAAAGCACCCTCTGAAGCAGGCACGACTGGAAATTCTATCCTGACTATGTCTTAAGTGCATTCCAGTGAAATGAAAAAAAAAAGATTTTGAGTGGAAAATTAAAAAAAAAAAAAAAAAGCTCAGGTGGCCATTCAGTACTTTTTCTACAGTTTGTTTTTATTTCCTTTAAATTGTTGGAAGAAGTTAGTGACTCCAGGATATCCTGAGCCTTCCTAAGTTCCACCTTTCACTAGCATGAAGAAAGTAGTGAAGCTAAAAATTGATGCTTGGTCTTGCAATAGTATAAAAATATAAGCAGACTTGGGCAATATTTGTTTTTAATAACTTCATCTATATCTTCATTTATGTTGAGTCATTGTTCACTTTAAAGTCAGCATAATGAAGCTGACTTGAAGCAAGCAGTGCAAGTGTTGTGTGTATCCTAAACAGAAGCAGTTCAGTGACTCCAGTTTTAACATTTTTCTTGCTTCTTTTATGCTGTCTTTTTTGCCATCAACACCAAAGAGACACTTAGAAGGAACTTTACATTTTGACAGGCAATCTAAGCTATTACCCAGCCAGAAAAGTGAATGGGCGTGGGAAACTTATTTTCCCTTTAAGTAAGTGTGAATGTCAGAAATGCTCTTGATATGTGACAAATAACATTCAGTCAAAATAGTGGCTGAAATTGCTCAAAGTAGTCATAAATTGGTGACTAGAGCTGGCTTTATTTCATTTGTGAATATAATGCTAAGCTATCATTGTCTTTAGAAGATAAAAGCTGGTTAGAGGACGTGCTGGTGTCATCCTCTGGTATGAACTGTTTGCAATAATGTCTATTTCATCTGGTGGCTATCTATTTCACTGAAAAACCTATTGAAAGTAAACAATTCTTAAAATGTTAGGAAAAAGTCACAGAAGAAATAAGGGGGAAAAATATGACAATTCTATTTATTGGCTCAAATATATGCACTGACCTAAAAATTCCTTATCAATTGTCCAAGAAAATCCATGTGTTTTTACCCCTGTTTCTCAATCACTAGTAACAATGACTAAACTCTGTGCTAATTCTGTAGCAATTTTCCTTGAAATTTGTCTACCTCTTTGTGAAAGAGCATAAGTTATCCTTTCAAATTAGATAATTTGTGTATTAAGGAAGAAAAAAAATATTATTTTTACTTCATTCTTCATGCATATTATATGGCTAGGGGAGCTTTTTGTTGTTGTTTTTTTTGCTAGGCAACGTTTCCCTTTCACATTTCTAAGGTCTGGTGGTCTGAGGATAATGATTATATCTTTCCTTTTTTTTTTAATATTGAAAATTAAAGGGAGAATTTAAAAATAATACTTAAGGGCAAAATGTATCTATTATGATGTGTTTCTGCAGTGGAAGAACCACAGTTAGAAAATATGCTTCTGCTAAAAAAGTACAGTTTGTTGTTTTTTTTTTCTTGGAATATTAACTATTTAGTAAAGACTTAATTTTTCTTCTTATGTGGAAAATAGGTCCATAGAAACTTGCTTTGGACTAGTTGGATAATGCAGGATTGAGGAGTTAGAGGATCCAATTCCAATTAAACAAGGTGAACTGATTTTTACACAATGTTTTCAACCAGAGAGCTATAAGACAGCATCATATATAGCTCTGGGGATATGAAACCTTCCTTATTCATGTTTATTAGATGCATCTGGCACTTCCTTATAATTTATATGCAGTAAATTTCTATAATAAATACTAAATATACATACCACATATTTACTATCCTGCTATTATGTCTTTTTGATAATTTAGTAGTGGATATGTTTTGCATTTCAAATATTTTCTTATCCTGACTTTCTATAACTGAGTGCAACTGTGTCTTAGGATGATTACTAATTGCTTGGGAAAACATTCCTCTTGGTATTCATGAAATCAGAAAGAGACTTTGGTTTTGCTATGCATGTAAGAAGTTGCATAATGATGTGGTACGAAAAAAAAGATAAGGAAAACAAAATTATAAACAATAAAGTATAAGTTGTTTGTTTGTTTGATTTTTTTTTTTTTATTCTCTTGGTACTGAGTGGAGAGTTAAACTTTAGTACTAGAGGAACTTATTACAGATATTTGCCAGCCGGTTATTAGTGTGACTTATTATACCAGGGACTCCCTGCATGGCCTTGCTTGACTTGTCCATTGCTGAAGCTTCCTGGATTTATGTATTATGTATCCTGTTTACCTCTTGGAGAGACTGATGCTGCCTCTGCTTACTTCCCACCCAGATTGAAGGAATGGATCCCCACAGCCAGGCACAGATTTCTCTGAGAAGTCACCTCCCTGAAACTCCTTCCGGTGTTTCTGCAGAATTACCTTTGATAAGCTATGGTTTACCCCACTGCTGAGAAATGTGTCTCTGTATAATAGTTTCTTTGATTCAGATGAAAGGACTGTTATGTTTGCTATTGTCACTCTCAGCTGAGCTGTCACACCACATCCATGTCACCAGTGCACCTCAGGAGAGAGTATGGTCAAGCAAAATGTCCTCTGACTTTCCCACGCCCATGGCTTGTTAGCAAAGAAGTAGAAATCCAGGGTGATACTGCCTGGTGTGTCCATGCAGCAGAAACTGGTGAAATAAAGGAGGAAGTGGTTCCTATGCATGGACATCTGCAGCTTCTTCTGGGCGAACAATGGGAAAGGTGTCTGCTTCTTCCCAAATATGCATTTGACCATATGGGGATTGCTCCCTGACAATGCCAACAAAGTAGATAGCATTGTACAGACCAAATTGGTCTGCTGCTGAATAATGAGAAGGGGAAGGAAAGAATATTTTTTTGAGCAGTCCTAAAAACTAGCTACCTCTCCTTTTTCTTTTCCAAAAATTGAGAAATCAGTGCTAATGATGTCAGCAAGTTCAATTTCTGAGTGTTTTATGTTTTGTAGCAGAATTATTTGGTTAAGACTAGTAGATGGAATCTATTTGCTGCTGTATGAGCTCCATAAGTCTTATTAATTCATCATCTTTTTATTTTTGTTCTGCATGCATCAATAACTCCGGCAGTAATAGCAAATTATTGTAAAGAAACATAGTGTAGGTAGTACTGTTATCATCCTGATCTCCAGTGAACCAGCATTCCAGTGTCACATTGGTCTCCCTTCTCCTCTGAAATTACTATTCAAGAAGTTGGTACTGATGATAGCCAGGTTAAGCACAGTTATATATCAGGAGTTCATTCTTTGCTAGAATGAGCGGAAACTTAATTTGAAAACAAATGGAACTAGGGACAGAGAGAAGCTGTTAAAAGATGATAGAATAACTGAAATATGTCTGCAACATGTCTAGGGAGGTAGAACAGAGAAAAAAAATCAATCATAAATATACTGAGTGCAGACATTGATTACACAAAGGAAGATCTTGGAAAACAAAACATCAGATTGATTTCTCAGATCCATGCTGCCAGAGTGTAGAGAGCCACTGATTGGAGCTGCTGTCAGCTTATTTTTCTGACCTTTTTTGATACTAAAATGTAAGTTACTTGAGTTATTAAAATGAGGCTTAATAAGGACATTTCTAAGAGCCTTTGATTGCAGTACCAAGGCAGCTTTCCTATTGTGAAGACGCAGCTGGGGGCTCACTGGCAGCAAATGGAGTGTGAGCCCATAAATACTGTTCTGCAGTATCAAGGGGACAAAAATTTTGCAACATGGTAGATTAGAGTGGAGGGTAATATTGAATATTAGAAAAGATTTCTTCACTGTTGAACTTGGCAGTTGACACTGGAAGTAGCTGCCCAGAGAAATGGTGGAAACATCATCCCTGGAAGTGTTCATAAAAACATGTAGACATGGTACTAGAAGACATGGTTTAGTGGCGACCACAGTGGTGCTGGTTTAATGGTTGGACACAATAATCTTAAATGTATTTCCCAACCTCAATGATTCTATGATTATTTTTGGCCCTTCCAATTAACACTTCTGCCATTGATTCTATTCATATTGAGAAGGAAGTTTGAGTTCAATTCTCCTGTCTCTTAAAATCTGGAGCTTTAAAAAATCAATTTATTACTGATCAAAAATTATAAAACTATTTTGTGATCAGCATGCTCACATGCTCAGCTAATTAAAGAATTCTTTGTTTTAATATCAACTTAGCAGCAACTACCACTTGTTAAATATTAATTGTCTAATCATATGGCCAAGGGCAGGGTTCTGCACCTGGGTCTGGACAATCCCAAGTGCAAATACAGGTTGAGAAGAGAATGGACTGAGAGCAGCCTTGGGGTGAAGGACTTGGATGTGATTGTTGATGAGAATCTCAACATGACCCAGCAATGAGTGTGCTGGAAACCCAGAAAGCCAACCATGTCCTGGGCAGCATCAAAAGCAGTGTGGCCAGCCCTTTGAGAGAGGAGGGAAATAAATCTGTTGAAGTGAGCCCAGGGGAGAGCCACGAAGATGATTAGATGGCTGGACCTCTGTGGTGAAGGTAGGCTGAGAGAGTTGGGATAAGGAGGCTGTGAGGAAACCTTAGACAAGCCTTCCAGTATAAGAGAGGTGTGTCTACAAGAATGCTGGAGAGTGACTTTTTTCAAGGTCATGGAGTGAGAGGGTAAGCAGTCGTGGTTTTTAACTGAAAGATGGTAGATTTAGATTAGATATTGGGAAGAGGTTCCTTACTGTGAGGGTGGTGAGACACTGGAACAGGTTTCACAGAGAAGTTGTTAATATACCATTCCTTTTAAGCATTCGAGGATATATTGGGTGGGGTTTTGAGCAACCTTGTCTAGTGGAAATTGTCTCTGCCTTTGGTTAAGGGGTTGGAAGTAGAGGATCTTTAAGGGCTATACCAACACAAAGTGTTCTGTGATTCTATGACCTGTACAGATCCATGCTTCTTGAGTTCTTTCATGAAAAAAAAAAAAAGAAATATGAACATTTATTTATAGTGACAGAGTTTCTGATGGACATTGCCAACCGGTCAGTATGAAGAACTCTCTGGAACTTGATATATATCCCAACAAAGTGAGAAACATATCAAAGTAATCAAAAAATTGTAGGTTTGCCAGTGTAAGAGCATTAAGGCCCTGGAAGTACATAGAAGCATTGATTAACGTTGCTTGAAGGGGGAGAGATGAAAGTTCACACTTTGAGACAAGCCTCTTGTCTCGACTGCACCTAAGATGTAGGATAATACAATGTGATGCATCCTGGTCTTCATAATTGAGAGTCATTCTGAAATACTGTTGTTATCTCACAGGCAAATCTGTTGGAAATCTAGAGTACCCTAATGGCAAAATGTGTATTTTTTATATTATGTCCCTTGAAGTGTAGCATATTTAAATATCTTATTATATCTTACTTTTGGTAGACCTCAGGAAACCTTGTCCTTTTCCTTAAAATTTCTCATATTTTAAATTTCCTTATTTCTCATATTCACGGAGGCACTACTGTGGTTTTAGAATAGTAATTTTTGTGTAGTTAACCAGACAATAGCAATATGTTTTCAAAATGGCTTCTCAGTCATCAAGACCCATTGCAGGATCAAGAAGGAATTGTTAATGTGTTAAAAGCACAGACCAGAAGGCCTGCCTAAAAATGCAGCAGAAGAATATGTTTATTTGTCCATTTAGTCTTCTAGAATAACTTTGGAGTGCAGTTGAGACAGTTGTGCCATTTTATCTTGTCTTTTATAATCATCTCTGTCATCTTGATTGTTTTCTAAGAAGCCTCTATTTTAAATCTTCAAAATGGATTATTTCTGCTTCAGTGTTCTTAATTTCATATTCTTCTCACAGGTGAGTCTTATTACTGCTCGTAGGCATTCCAAATACTGCAATTTTTGATCAGTTATTTCTGTTCCCACATGGCTTTCTAGCTTTTCTTGTTGCATATTCCCTGGCAATCAGATACTGAAAATTTCTTCAAAACAGCAGTTTGTGAAGTGCAGTTTGGAGAAACTCATTAAGTCCTCAGTTTGAAGTTCTACATAGTTCTACATAGTGAAGTTTTCTTTATATTTTATTGAATATTCATACTTTAGTATCCAGAGGTTTTGGGTTTATCTAGCTGGATTCAAGATTACAAGGTTACCTATTCGTTGCTATTCTGACCTTAATTTCATTGGCAATTGCATCCATTTCATTATTTTTCTTTCCAAGCCACCTGAAGTACTGAATTTCTTTGGATTTGTTCCGTTGTTGCTCAGAGTTTTCGTTCATCAGTGAACACCAGTGTTCAGTGTTTAAGGGGTGGATTTTGGATGGAGATAAGGAGGGTTGATTTTTAGTGTTTTGATTTGTGGTTTTTTTTTGTTGGTTGTTTTTCCAGCTTTCTTGGTAATAAAGCATCTCTGCTAATATTTGAAATTGGCTTAAATATATATACATTTACCTTCCTAATATAATCACAGCTGCGTTAACTTTTTTTGTCACCTTCTCTAATAGTCCAGGAGTTTATCTAAATTTATTCCATAAATTCTGTTAGACACATTGTGAGAGTCCATGGAATCTATTCAGAAATAAACGACATTCATTCATTTTTGTTGAAACAATGACATAGGTAATTGATCTTTATATTTCCCATCTGAATCTTGCCTGTTGTAAATTTGTATCTAGTAATTTCTTCAAATGAAGATGGAATCTAATATAATATATTTTAATACTATAAATGATTTGCTATTCATGGTACTTCTCTGTACACATTGTGTTGGTTAAGATCTCTTCTCTCTGACAACTTTTTTTTAATTGTCTGATTATATTTATTTGCCTAGGCATTATGAATTAATACATATCTGCCTAAAGCCATACAAATAACATTTTACATCATATATGAAAGTGTTGGGTAGTCGGCAGGTAAGACACCATTGACTACTGTGAACATATGGCAACTCCTGACTTCTGCAATAATCTGCATTTAATTCCAAAGCAGCAAATTTCAAAGGCCCTGGCATATAGGGCAGACTACGTTCTGCCATCTTCATTGTGTCGAAAATGTGATTGATTTTAGTGGAATGTGTGTGGTCAGAGGATCAAGATCCGATTCAGATTCCAATCTTTGTCTGGAAAAGAATATTTTACCTTATGCAGGATAACGAGAGATTACCTAACTAATGCATTAAATAACTTGTAGAAGTGGAAAGAATAAACCTGCATCAGCTGCTGCTATGCAGTCTAAAGTACTTGAGGCCTGACTTGATAATCACTCTGCTATCCTTCTTGTTAAAGATTGGTCCTCTGGGTATTTTCAGTGTCTAAAGGATAACCAACTATTTCAGTGAAGATATGACCATCCAGAAAAGTTTATATTATCCCATCAGGTGGTTGACAGACATATTAGAGTGATGTGACAGAAATTTCTTCTCTCAAAAGTTAATGCATTTCTAGGTAGCAAACCACAGTCTGCAAAAGACAAACTTTGTTCTGTCAAATTAAAATGCTATAATTGAAGGGACCCTTTCCAGTATTCCATCATATGTACTCCATCAAATATGCTTTGCTGCAAAGTTGGATGCATTCAAAAGGAGAATTGATTAAGCCTCTCAAGTAAATTACTTTTAGCTGAGTTGCTTATGCGAGAAGAATTCTTGCCCTGACCTCAAAGCATACTCATCTAAAAATGTGAATTCTGTGCAGAACATTAAAAAATCCTGTAGGACAAACAAATCCTGTATTATTTCAAATGTATTCTTCAACTAAGCTTTTAGGAAGCACTTAGAGCTCAGTGTCTGCATTATCATTTATATTTCATTAACACCCAAAGGCTTCAAGTGAAGCCAGGCCAGCAAGTATTTGGGAATTAGAAATACAGTATAATATGCTATTCTAGTCCCAAACATCTGTCACTGTTAAGATGAAAGGAGTAGAAAGGGGAACAGTGTCAGGCTGATGTGTGAAAGATAGTTTTCAGCAGATCCCTGCCAGCAGAGTACAGATTCCCTGAATTGCAGTACTGTGTCTTGTTTGCTCAGACATGCTAATGCTAGTGCACCCCAGGCATAGAAGAAACAGAGTTTGTGTAAAGTTGAAAAGAGTTGCCACAAACTACTATTCCCCCCAGTGATCTTCATAATTTTGTACTGCTTGGAAATGTTGCATAATGATCACAAGTAGATTAACTAAATAATTGTAATCCATAACTAGTTTTCTATTCTGTCATTTAAGATACAGCATTTTTTGCAGCTCCTTTCTTGAGTAAAGCTGAACACTTTTTTGCGTGTATGCTGTATTATGTGCAACTAGTAAGTACAATAAGATAATTTAGATATTTTAATTATAAATAGATCTTTCTTCATTAACCTGCTACCCACAAAATTTGAAGTCTGCTTCATCTGAAATGATTAAAATCTGGAATAACTGGATAACTGGTGCAAAATATATGGTAACTTCATCAGGTTCCTGTCTGTGTCACTTCTGTAATTAGAAAAAAAATTACTTATATTTGTCTCATTTTGGTTCTCTTGGAGCCATTGGAAAAAAGGAAGAAAACCTCTCCTTGTGCTCCAGTATCTCACATTTGTTTGATGGGTGCTTTTCTTCATGCCATGCATCATGTTTCTAATAAGTCAGAAGAAGAATCTTCAACCTGTGTATGATGAGAAAAAAGGGTAAAATTGAATGCTGTGAAATTCATATTCTCCTTGGGGCTGTCAGGAGTGCAAGTAATCCTGCTCATGCCAATTAGATAAGTGGGGGTAACCATAAGGAAAATGCTGTTGACATTAGCTACTGGCTTTCTGAGAATATTTTTGGGCTTGTTGACTTTGCAGCAGTAGTTAGGGACAAAATATTCCTAAAACATGACAAAGGTAGAAAATGTCCAACTAAACAACAATGTTAATTATATTAAATAATGTTAATTGGTTTTGTATCCTTACCCCTCCCAAAATGTTAATCCCTTCTTTAGGGATTTTATTGCTTTACTGTTAGTTTTTTTCTAACCTTTCTTTAAATAAATGATAATATTGAACTATTTCGGAATAGAAAACACTATTTCTTAGACACAATCAAAATGATTTGCTGAAAGACATTTTGAAGAAAAAATAAAGAGTTGAAATGTGCCTGACCTGCACAGCTCATCAGAATTCCTGTTTATCAGAGTTGTCTCTGTACGGTCTGAAACGAGTTCAAACCACACAGTTGTTTTAAACCATGTTGCACATGATGGATCTGTTTTACTTGTATATCGATTTTAAGTACAGAAGACTTTTTGTTTTCACTTAGAAAATTTAAAGAAATGAATAAATAAAAGCTTACCTTTGTTTCTCATCTAAATGTATGGAAATTGAGTAGTATTTCTCATTAAAAACATTCTATGAATAGTTGACAGAATTTGCTAAATCAGGTGTTGTGCAACATTATTTTTGCCTGCCAAAGTGGTTTTCCTTTAAAAACTGTAACTGGGGACTTAGTTTTATTCTAATTTCTACATGATCTCTTAGCTGTCTTTCCACATGTGAATTTACATTGGGTAGCTGATACTGAGAAACTAGGAAACAATTATTTTTAAATGTCAGGCAATGCTTCCTCATATAACATCATCTATCTGAAATAAAATGTGCTGAGGGAATGGGGAGAATGTGTGTGATAAATTTATTTTGTCTTGATTTTTTAAAAATTAAATTCTAAAGATCTCAAATAGTTTGGCTTGGAAGGGACCTTAATGAGCATTTAGTTCCAATTCCCTTGCCATGGGCAAGGACACCTTCCACTAGACCAAGCTTCTCAGGTTGCCCATCCAACCTGGCCTTGAGTACTTCCAGAAATGCAGCATCCACAATTTTTCTGGGCAATGTTCCAGTGTTTCACCACCTTCATAGTAAAGAATTTCTTCCAAATACCTAATCCAAGCCTGTCTCCCTTCAGTACCATTACTCCTTGTCCTATTACTACCTAACATTGTAAAACAATTACTAGGGTTGTGGTGCTGTGCTTCTTAGTATGAGTAACTTGGCTGGTAATTCATTGTTTTAAAGACTTGGAGTACCCTGGAGCTCATTGTAGATGCATGAGTAGATTGATCAGTTCTATGTCTAGATCTCCAAGTGTGCTGGAGGATATGTAAAATAACTCTTGGGCAGACCAGCACCAATTCATTAGTGACATGATGAGCACCATTGGCTGAGTTATATGATGAGGCAGAAATACATTACTTCTTGTCTCTCCAAATGATAGGACAGGTAGCAGTAGCCATATCCCTGGCCAGAGTGGAGGTTAGGAAGGTGAAGCTTCTCCTATTCTGCTAGCAAGGCACAGTGAGTGATGTGCATGAGGGGAGGAGAGGAAGGAGCTGCTCTCCCTGTAGTCGGTCTAGTACATCCACAGTCTCCATGTGCAGTGAAGATCTGGATGAAATACCACCATTTTGAAGGTGGGAAATTAGATGCTGTGGCATTTAATGTAACTACTCTTGCAGTCTTTGGGGGAAAAAAAGCATTTAAATGTGAACCTTGCCCCATTGTAAATGTGATAAGAGTAAACTGTAGATATTAAAGACAGCATAAAAAAATGTTTCGTTTTTACATCAAGGTGAAAATGTCTAACAGGACAGTGAACAAATGTCTTGGTTTGAAAAGACAGGTATGGTCTAAGGAAAGGCAAGAGCCCCTTTTCTGCAATGCAGAGTGCAACCCCCCTCCTTTTAATTATTTTAGGTCCAAATCAGACGCTTTCAGGCAGGAGATATGGGGATGTGAATAACAGTTCTTTACTGGTATTTAACAAGGCAGAAAACAACAACAGCTATAAGAAAATTGGCAACAGAACAGAACAGTCTAGCTCCGCTCCAGTCCCCTTTGGCCGCAGGCCGTGTCCCTGTGCTCAGTTACCGGTGCTGTGGGGGCAGGGCGGGGCTGGAGTGATGGCGGCGGAGGCCCAGGGGTGAGCGGGGATGAGAAGGTGACTCCCCCCCCTCACGGTGTCGGTCGTGGTGCTCCGCAGAGTGTCCGGAGATAGTAGGGTGAGATGGGAGAGCAGCAGAGCGATGTCCAAAGGCAGGGAGCGTGGATCTCAGTGCTGGGATGGCAGGGGAGATGCCAGAGCGAAGCCCAGGCTGTCTTTCCACTCCACGAGCCCAGCGAGAGAGAGCCTCCACCCCAGACCTCTCTCCCACCTTTCCTTTTCCAGTTCCTCTCCCCCTCCACCCACCCCCCTACGAGAGAACATTATCTGTGTTTTAAGGTGTAGCCACAACTACTTAGCATAACAATGGGAGGAATTCCACAGAAAGAAAAGGGGAACAATCCAACCCCCAACAACAAAATAAATTACCAAGGTCCTTTTTTGATGAGAAGTGGAGCTTTAAACTAGTCGAATTTTTTTTTTATCAGCATGTGATACATCACAGGAAATAAATTTTGAGTGTCTAATCTGAATCACAAAATGAAAGTCATGAGAGCTATGTATTTCTCACAAAGGCTTTTATTTCCTGATGGTGAAAGGCTTAACATTGTTATGTTGTGGTTCTCGTTTTCCTCAAAATCATACTTGTTTTCCAACACACCGTTTAAACTCCTGCACAGGAATGGCCAGCCTGTTGGTCCTGATGCACTCGTATCTCACAAGCAGTCTGGAGTGCTACCTCATGCAAGTTGCAGGAGGGCTGCCCAGCCTCAGTGGCTGTGGCCAGTAAAACCTTTTCTCCCCCCCCCCCCCCCTTCCCTCTCTCCCTTCCCTCCCTTCCCCCCCCCCTTCCCCCCCCTCTTTTAACACTCGAGAGCCAGAGCAGTGTCAAAAACCCATTACAGATCTCATCACTGTACAGCAGGAAACCTACCTATGTGCCACTGTGAGGTTGAAATAGACATAAATAAAACCAATGGTGAAACCATCCACCTCTTCTTGCCAGTAAGCTCTTTAGAATATTTTGACAAGTCTTGTAGCCCTTGGATTGTAGAAAGTGGGGTCTGGAATGATGTCTGTAGCTGATTTAGATCTGAAATATTCCCCAGTGTTTATTTCAATTTTCTTCTGAGTCAGCTTGTGCCTAAATGTACATGTGTGAGCTAAAGGGAACAAAAACATATATGGATACCCCAGTTGAGATGAAACTTCATGAGACACCATTGGAAGGTACTAATAAAAATGCTTTTCTATGACTTCTATTGTTATTTTCATTTTTTCAGAATATTTTTCATTTAGAACTTTTAAATAAATCCTTGGAGCATAGCACAAACTATTTTTATTGTACAATATAGATTCATAGGCTATTTAACTCAGTAGGCTATGTTTCACAGCTGGCTGGATCTCAGGAAGTTAACCAAATTCTTCTTTCATTTAGATGAACAATAACATTTACAAAGATTAAAGTGGGACTTGGAGTTTGTAGATGGTAAATTTGATTGTCTCGGCACTTACTAATAACTGTATATTCTGACTATATCTACTCTGTGCCTGTAACAAAGGGAGATAGTCACTGGCAATCATCAATAATTAAATTTGGAACTTAGCTTCAGCTTGTGCTTATTTGCACAAAGATATATTTTCATGTTATGTTTGCAGGAAATATACTTTGAAGGATGAACTTCTTTATAAAATACAGATGTGTTGATGCACTCTTGTAAAAATACTAGTAGAGATTAAATACTGAACAGTTCTCTTTTTTTTTTTTGCGGGGGGGAGGGGTGAGGTAGCGTGGGGTGGTGCAAATTCTCCAGGCCAAGCAGAGGAATCTTTCAATTTTTTATTTATGCCTTGAATGTTGCATAAACTTGCAAAAAATATCAAGATTTTTGGTTCAGGAAACGCTGTAGTCCTTCTTTTTGTCTCCTCTTCCATATTTTGGATCCTAATACATTACAGAAAGTAATCATGAATGTATTATTGGAATGGGGTATTGTTTCAACTCCATTGTTTGTAACTTCACATGTATTGTACCATGTTTTACTTTACTTCATTTTAATAATACTCTGTAGAGCTATACATATAGATCTTCTGGATACCCAAAAGTATGGAAGATTGGAACACAAGCCCTATGAGGAATGACTGAGGGAACTGGGGTTGTTTAGCCTGGAGAAAAGGAGACTCAGGGGTGACCTTATCACTCTCTGCAACTTCCTGAAAGGTGGTTGTAGTCAGGTGAGGATTGATCTCTGACAGAATGAGAGGACACAAACTATGCCAAGGGAAATACAGGTTGGATATTAGGAAAAAGTTTTTTATGGAAAGAGTGATAAAGTACTGGAATGATCTGCCTGGGGAGGTGGACTCACCATCCCTGGATGTGTTTAAAAAAAGATTGGATGTGGCACTCAGTGCCAAGGTTTAGTTGACGTGTTAAGGTGTGGGCTGGACTCAATGAGCTTGGAGGTCTCTTCCAACCTAGTTGTTCTGTAACTATGTAATGTTTTGGAATTGTCTTATATAATGCATAATTGGGTCAACATTAGATATTCAAATAGTTATACAAATATTTTTATAACAGTAAGAGAGAAACCTTGCTTTATTTCATTGACCAAAACAGACTCCAGCACACTCTGAATGGCAAATCTGGGATTTTGTTTTTCCACTGTATCTTCAGGTAATCAACCATTAGGATTGTTGATTTCACATGGATTGTTGATGTAAAGTTTTATATAAGTTTGCTTTTCTAATTTGTAAACTGAATCAAGAATTCTGCCTTTTGATTTATACTTTTTCCACATTAAACAAATGTTTCACAAGACTGTATTTAATCCAGGTGAACATACGTGACCTAGGAAGAAAGGATTGCATACATTAATTAGAAAATAAATTCTATTTATAGAATTTTCTACTATGGTGGCTTTCCTGTGGTTGCTATGTATAATTGATTTTTTTCCCTTTTTAGAGGGGCATACCCTTAAAGTTTGATCTTCTCACAGTTTCATATATAATGTTGCTTATTTAGTGGATATAATTGATTTGTGCTTCTTGAGTACAAACTGGTATTGATTCTTAAATGTGGAAAATAGTAAATATCCCGGGGCAGCTTTTCATTAATCCCATACTTCATTTTACTGAGCGGTAAAAAGCAACATAATTAGGGAACAAGTTATTTTAAGGACAAATCTGTACTGAATGATTTCAAGTTCAGTAAGCTGAATAGAAGAAAGAAAGGAAAGGAAAAAAGAAAAAGGATATTTGCGTTAAATAGGAACAGAAATTCAGGTGTTTTCATGAAGTGAAAAGAATCCAAGTCACCTTAGGAGACATGTTATAGACTGATTTGAGGAAAATACACATAGTATATATAGGAAAGTATAGGAAAGTTTCATTTATTTTATATATATACATGGAGGAAGGTATGTAGCCAGGAAAGAAATTAATAACAACCTCTACATTTAGTTTCCTTAAAACTTTGACGGTAGTTGGCAGAACTGGGAGAAGTAGGCTAAATAAAGATCTCAGCTTTCAGAGTAATGGAGTCTTAAACTGCCTCTGGTGACATGTAACTTGAGGAAAATATTGATCGAAATTTTTGTGTCCAAATTTTTTTGTGTGTGCACATTTTGCACACTGAAAATAAAGTGGGCACATCAAAAAATAAATCCAGAAAATCCTGAATTACTTCAGCTTGGACACAGATGTACTGTACTGGTCTGCATTGATTGAAATTCAGCCAAATGCTGCTATCAAAGCATCCCCCCTTGTTTTCTTAAGGAATACACAAAATTTACTTAGTACCCACAGAAAAATAATTGCTGGAGATCAACCAGAATATTCTGTGTATGTAAATGCTGTAGAAGTGTTTATTAGAATTTCAGGAAGCCCCTTTGTTGTCAAAACTGTAGACAGACTTTGCATATCTCTTGAGGAATCCAGCCACTTGCATAATTTTTTTATATGCCAGCTATGTTAGTTTATTATTTGATTTTTGTAGCTACAACCCAGACAACATGATGAAAGAAGAAAGAACCAACAGAAAGAAATAGATGAGCTTTCATATAAAGAAAAACTAAGTCATGCATTTCAATGAGATATAAAATGCAGTGGTTAATTGAAGATCTTTAATCTATTTTTGTCACTGTATTTGAGTAGTTCACTCTTCACGCTGAAGAATTAATCTGTCTGAATTTACAGCAGAAATAAACTTTTTGGACTGAGTTAACACAGCTGTTATTAATTTTTTGAAGGAATAGCTTACTATAATTTGCCTAAGAATTCACACCCAATCGGGGTACTTCGTACCTCATTTAGTGTTTTTTAGCTCTCATTGATCTATCTGGCCCTGTTTGGTTTGGGGTAGGAACTTGAACTGGTTCAATCTCAGCTGAGCATATCTCTCCAAGGTACAAACAAGGATATCTGTAGAGATAGTCAGGATTTTTTAGTTAAGAACAAACAAACCCACAGTGATTAATGGGGTTGACAACAGAGAACGGTGTCACTTTCCAGTGAAATTGGCTGTGTTAGGGGAAAAAAGCTGATTCAACTTCTGCCTTCTGCATGGCTGTGTTTTGGGGGTAGTGAACACGGGAGTTTCAAAATAGTGTGTGCAGTTTTCTGTGCCTGGAAGTTGAGCTGAATGGATGAGGAGACCATTGTGATCTTTATCTGACATCTGTAACTGGCATCCTCCTTCCAGATGTGAACATGGAAGTTCACAAATTATTCCTTTATTATGCTGAACAGTGGTGTATTCTCTTTACTCAGTACCTTCACAACCTTTTTTGTTCACATGGTTTTCTGTGGTTTATTTCATTCCTTTTTAAACCTTTGGATATAAAATTACTGTAAATGCAGGCATGAGAAATAATATTGTAGCAGAGAAAGAGATAGAAAATATTATTAAAAAAGCATACTTTTAATGCAAAATATGATTATGCCTCTTATGTGTCCAAATGGGAGATGCTTTTAAGGGGCTAGGTCACATCACATGGTAACAAATTGTTTTCAACAAATAAGACGTTAAATGACAATCTTAAATTTGTAAATAAATTGCTCATGTGTGATCAATTCTCTAAAGTCTGTGGTGTCTGAGACTATGAATTAACATAGGTATTCAATTAATGATATTTCCTAATAAATACAGACTAATTTTATTTCCAACTAAGAAATAAAGAAGGGAAGATAAATACCTGCTTTAAAAAATGCTGCTGACTCATCTGTGTTTTTAACTGACCAGGATCCACGTTAATGCTTAATGTATAAAGTTGGGTATTAGAAACAAAGAAAAACAAAAAAAAAATCATGGTTCAGAAATCACATCTATGCCATTTATAACTCCAGCCTTTTCTCCTTAACTTTTGTGCAACAGTACCATAGATATAGAATTTACTTTTCCCAATAGTGCTTTTGTGCAGGTTTTGCAGCAGTGCTGTGAAGTACTGGACCTAAAGTAGCTGTTTTGGATTCCTGAGTTTGTTCATTCAGTGTGATCTTGGGAGTCCCCACAGGAATACTTCGCTGAAATGCTTTAAATTTCTTTTGAGAAGCCCGGGAAGTTGAGTTGTTGCCTCTATTATAACACTAAGTGGAAGTTGGATGGCAAATGACAAAACTAACAGTGTGTTTATAACGCTTGCAAAACAGATTTAACAGAGAAGAGTTTAGTGCTTAATTTCTTCAATTAATCAGTTCTCTTTAAATCCTGGCCTGAATACGTGAGTGTTGAAGGGCTTTGAGTGAGAACCATGTCTGTTTGCCCCCCCCCCCCCCCCCCCCCCCCCCCCCCCCCCTCCCCCTCCCCCCCCCCCCCCCCCCCCCCTTCCCCCCCCCCACCCCCCCCCCCCCCCCCTCCCCCCCCCTCCCCCCCCCCCACCCCCCCCCCCCCCCCCCCCCCCCCCCCCCTTCTACGGCCGTTCATTTTCTCTAGGACTAGAAAGCTGATACAGAGACCCATGCTTTTCAATCCACTTTGAGGAACTGATCTCAGTACAGGGGCCCTTTTTAAAGATACTTTGTGTGTGGAGGGTCTGTGTGTTTGATGCTGTCACTTGGACAGGGTTGCATGGTCATCTCTGATTCTTTGTGAACAAGAACTCTTGTTTCCTCTCCCTTGCTCTATGACTTTTTGTTGTGTAAACAAATGAAGCTGTAGACCCTTTTCGTTAAAGTAACAAAGATTTGCAGTGAGCACTGGCATTGGAGCAAGCTAATCATGAGTCAAGCCAAGAGCAAATGATGAGTGCTAGACATGAGATTAATAATGAGTTTCAAATAAGGCAATGGTATCTGATCATATTATTTACTTTGTGCTCCAGTCTCAGTAGAGAGTAGGGTGCTATTCTGCTTCAACAATGTTGTAAAAATGCCTAAAGTGCTTGCAGACAGAATTGCACAGTAAGAAATGGTATATCTGGGGAAATCTGTCTGCTGACCCTCTGCTCTGCGTTTCCCTGCTAGAGCAGCCCAACCTGTAAGGCACTTTTACCCACCAGTCTGTACAAGCAATAAAAGAGGTGGGAAAATGCCAAGAAAAATTCCAAATTGCTAGAATTGAGTTATGGGCTAAGAAGGTTGTGAAGCACTGTCTAGACCATGGAGGTTATATTTATATTCCAGGTTTGTCTTGACCAGGTCCTATGAGACAGAAATAATAAATCAGCTGTGTTTTCTAAAAAGCTGAACAGTAAAAAGAGTGGAATGAAAATGGCAGCACACGGCAGTATACAGTAACATTTCATATTATCTCTCTACAGAAAAATATTTTCTGCCTCAAAATCACATTTCTTTACTTTTTTTTTCCTACACTCATTTCATTAGGACATGAGGTATCAAATCAGAAAAATTAGAAACATTCTAATGAAAAAAATAGGTGGGAAAATAGACTATTGACATATTTAATGACTTTGTTCTTGTTTATATCTTTGACTTAAATACATTTGAATAATAATGTACATTCTTGGAAGAGTATTTTTAGCTTTTTAATCACTATATCAAAGAGCATCCAGAAAAATAAAAAAAAAAAAATTGCAATCAAAAATCCTTTCAAAGTCCAAAGGGAGTAAATATGCCTATAATATATTAGGAGTCTAAATGCAAATGTAATAGAATTCCAACTACAGACCTTTGGCTATAAAAGTTACTGTCTAGCTTGTGTTATTGCCACTGGGGATGAGGTAAACCAAGAAAACTGTAACCTCAGTTCAAATTTTAATAAGAAGTGTCTGCATTGTTTTCTTGCTGTATTAATTAGCATTAATTAGTTAACATGAATGTGCAGACTTCTAAAAATCTAATGTTCTGCATATACATTTGATGGCATTCTTATTCTAACTACCCAAAAGAAGCAATCTCAACTTATGAAGGAAGACACACCTATATTTACATATTTGCATGCATATAGATATCTCAACTATAAATACATTCTAAAGTAAGACTATAGTTGCTTGTCTAAAATAAAAAATCAAAACCCAAGAAAAATAAAAATTAAAAAAAAAACCCCAAACCAAACAAAAACAAACCACCTGAAAAAAACAAGAAAATATCCCAAAGAAGACACTGTCCACAAAACCACAACACCACAGGAGCCAGCAACAGACTTCTGCAGAGATGGAAACGGTTGATACTCTGGTTGTTGTAAAATAAACAAACACACCCTAGACCCCAGAGAAGACTAGAGTACATAATAAAAAGGCACAGAAAGACATAATTAATGTTTATTTTGTACTTGGGAACCATATGCGCTTTAGAAATAAAAATGCCAAACTGAAAAGTTGCCAGCAGGGATTGTCACTGTTAACTGTCCTGGTTCAAAATACTACAAAATAAAACTCCTGTCTTTGGGAATTTAACAGTGTTGTCCATGTGACATTAAGGCTTATCTATTTTTATGGCTACACACATTTATCTTTGAAGATATGTCTGTGAACAGGGAGTATGGAATATAAGGAAATTATTTGCCTCAGATAAATATTGATTTTAAATAAAAGCAATATTTTCTGCAAGGTACTTTTCCATTGTAGAAAGACAGAAGTTGATGATTATTGCCAGTGCTGGCAATTGCAGAGAACCATGCTGGAGCTGATTCTTCTAGAAACGATCATAGGCTGTTGATTCCAAACACAAACTGCTCCAAATAACTTTAGAAATATTAGCAAAAAACTCACTTAAAACCTGAAAGCATTAAAAACCACAGTGTCATGCAGACAGATCAACATCTTTGCTATTCTCCCAGCTACCACATGTAGGGAAATTCCTTTATTAACACCTCCTCACAATAAGAAAAAAACCAAAAAACCAAAATACTACTGAAAGAAAGAAAGGAAGCAAACAAAAAAAATTACCCTTTTACTTAATGCATATACAACATAATTTTGTTTTTTTCAAAGACTATAAAAGTCAAGGAAATGTTATCTTGGAACTCAGTGTTTAAATATGGTATTTCTTTGCCGAAAGTGATTATTGGTCATATGCATTAGATGATATTGATTTGGCATTTTCCATGCTGGGTATCTTTAAGATGAAGAATTGCCAGTAATAAATAGTGGATCTGCAGTAGAGGATAATCCAGTTGCAAAGCAAACTTCCCGATGAATCATCATTCATGCAGCAATCTATTGAACTCTTGGGATTCACAAATATCTCCATAAATGCCTACCAGTCACCTGAATGCTCATAAATAGTGAATAATGTGGGCTCTAAAAACATGGTAAATGAGCTGCCTCTTTTTTATTTTTTTTTTATTCTTTAAAGAGCAGATTCTAAAGAGAGCAAAATAACAAACAAATTAATACACATTTTCAACATAGAGAATCAGAATTAAAGAATAACTTATTCCCAAGGAAAAATGACCTGAAGAGCTGTACATTCCTGTAGCTGGTAATTACACAAAATTACTTGGCTAGATATATTACTCTTCTAAAAATAGTTGCACATGCAATTTTAAACAGCCAAGTTTCATTTGCTGCTGCTAATAGGTGGGGCACAAGTAGATGACATGTTATCTCCCATGGGATTTCCTTTGAGGAACAGTTCTATTTTTTAAGTTAAAAATCTAGAGAAGAAAAAAAAGAGGGAAACATTTGGGAGGTAAAAGCTGAATTCTCTGAAATTATAATGGAAAGGGAAAAATGTGACAACACAATTACTTGGTTTAAAAGGACTGAGTAGACACATGCGAGTGAATACTGCTAAAGTATTTGTAGCTACAAACTTTTTTTTGCTATAGCACTTAGAAAAATGAAAGGGTGCAATGGTAGAGTCAGTGTATCATTCAATAGAATATTATTTTAAGCATTTCCAGATACATGAAAGGTATTACAGATTGGATAGTATAGATAGTAATTGTGGCTCAGGAGAACACAGGAACTGCTAAAGCAAAACTCAGTAGTCTGCCTTGTCTGCTGCCTAACCCATGACTGTATGAACACATTTGTATGAGATACCACAGTGAGAGCTATATGTCCATACAAATCCGTTTCTCTAGGGAAAAATATGAACTAAATGAAAAAGGTCAGTAGGTTCTTATTGCCTGAATTGGAACTCAAGACAATCTAACAGGTTAAAAGACTGAATGCAAATATGTAGTTTACCAACGATGCAAGGTGTAAAGAGAATATGAGTACAGCCACCATGGAGTAAAAGAAAAAAAATATAATGGTTTTCTCTTTTAAATAGACTAAGATTGGGAAAATGCTTACTGTTTGGTTGATATGAAGGCAAAGACAGTCCATCTCTGAATGTAACAGAGTACTTCAGTTCCTTTGTGCTGATTCTCTATAGCCTTTCTGAGACTTTCTGCAGTGATCATTTCGTCTAAGTACCCAGTTCTCATGAGATTTGTCCTTTCATTCTTTTATGTTTTTTATACCCTTAAAATGCTAGCTTTGTTGCAGCAAATTTATCCTAGTAGTTTGAGTATTTTATTGACTTCTACAGGCAGCTAAACATGTATGGTATATCAATACCTACAGATTTCTCTTATTAAATAAATTATCTCTTTAATATTTATGGAATTTGTAAATAACAGACAAAGGAGAATTTTTTAAAAGTGGAAGACAGATGAAACTCCTCTACTTTTCTCTCACAGAACAGGTGATCTCAGCTAGAGGTCAGAATACAGCAATCTAAAATCTTGCCTGAGGTAGGTGTCGTTCTGTTAATGAAATCAGATGCAGCAAGCTTGAATTGAGCCAGTTTTGTGAGGACTCTTTATGCCTAAAACAAAGGTCAATGTTAAACTTGCCGTGAAGAATACATAAAATCATTGAGAACCAGCAGGTTCTCATAGTGCAGCCCTGATTCTGCACTTCCAATTCAGAATGTGTCTACTCAGTAGCTGTCAGTAAAATCAATCTAGGTCAACCTCCTCAGCCATCAGATGCTGATAGTTTGAAAATCTGTCTGTTGCCTTTTGCTCCCAGTGTCTGGTTTTGAGGCAGAAGATGTTCCGAACATTTTGGCCAGGAGAACTGAAAAATGTTTTCCAGAAACTTAAGTTAACATATCGAATATTAACACCTTTGCTCAGTAAGCAAAAAAAGGTAGATTGGATAGCTAATATCAATGTCCTTGTATTGCAGATAATGGTAGAGCATAATTACATTCATTAACAAGCCAAACTTCATTATGTAACAATTGGGTTAGTTGGGATTTTTTTTAATTTGCTGATGCTCTTGGGCAGCTCTTCCTAAAACTTCAAGGATGTTCAGAAATCTTCCTCTAATATCCAGCTTTATTTCTTTCATGGGTAGTTTATACCCATTTGCTTTGTGTCCTTTATGTTAAAGAGCATGTTGAGTTTATTTTCTCAGACTCCCAGATCTATTTGTAATGCACTGATTGTTTCCTAGTATTATTTTACTAATTAATAGAGAGATAAGTAGTCCTTCTGGATACTTATGACATAAAATAGTATTTTATTGCAATGTCTTTGTGATACTAAATGTTGAAGAGGGATTTGCTGCAGCTCACTTGTGCGCTTAATGTTCTCTAATTTGTCTAATGTTCAAGTCTGTGTATCCCAAAAGTTTGGCTGATGTTCCAGCCCAGAGGTGCCCGTAGTGCTGTGTGCAATTGAGAGAGACCATCTCTTCATCACACCTTACTCACTGGATGGTTAGCCAAAAGGGGATGAAACATCTTTTTTACCTGAAATGAGCTAATTTGTTTGTAGGCACTGCAAAATATGGGCAAGGAATACGACCGGTTAAAACAGCAGTTCTTTTGCTGTTTCTCTTCCTTTCCATCCTAGTGTGCTCACTTCTGTCTCTTAGAAAGTGCCTGTGAACATACTTTTTTTTTTTAAATGTTGCTGTCAGTTGAAGATTTTTTGTGACATTGTTGCAAAGTGGCATACGTTGTTGGCTATTTTGTTTGATAAGCTGTTGTCAAACATTTTCTATTGAACATGCATTGAAAAAAACATTAAGGTCACTATCATTCTACTGGTAAAATAGAATAACTGATTGTTAAAATCAAAATATCTTTTACTCTCAGAAGGATATTGACCCATCCTACAGTCTAACCCTCAGAGATTAATTTGTAGTGACTTTTTTGAATATATGTATGGATTTTGGACTTGTTCACTTACAAATCAAGAGTGGCTGTGGTCATTCAGGTGAGAAATTTGTGTAGCTCAGAAAATGCTCTCCAGCAACGTCTCAAGTAGAGACGAAGTGTGTAAGGACAGAACTAACGTGACACTTCACCTGATCATGCTCCAAACATTTGCATTTGCAGAATAATAGACATGGACCTGTTTTCCATGTATGAAGACATAATGGATTTTTTATAAGGATTTAAAAGCACACCCTTATACTTATGAGTCAATATTTAAAATAGTTTAAATAGTCTAGTCTCTTGCTACGCTTTATCTGACAATAGTAGTAGTGTAAGGAAAGGATGAGGTGGTAGAAAATAGGTGAAATTAGTGAGAAATTATGTGTGGCCTGTGGAGTATTGACTGGTGACATGTAGAGAATTGGCTGGTGGATTGAGCAAAGCCATGTACAGAAAATGCTGCTTGTAGAGAAGTTCCTGAAAGAAGATGGAAGCATATGGAGCTGCTCACTGGCTTGGCTGAACAGGTTAGCCCCATGATCTTGTGCTCTGAGCCAGAGCTGTTATGGAAGCTCTTATGGCTGTTTAATCTTAACAATTGTTCAGTGCTGGTTTCTGTCCAATGGTGTGTGAGAACAGTTTGAGAAATCTTGTAGTCCATACCCTCTGATCTGTGCAGTTCTATTTGATGGCAGGTTCTCTATTCTCCTCCTTTATTTGTCTTGGCTTTGTTTTAGATTATTTTGTTAGGACAGTAAGAATCTATGAAGTGAAAACAAAGCATCTTGGTAGACTAGGTTGCTTGATAGCCTGCTGAAGATTTTAACTGCATTCTTTAAGATGAATTCTGAATTGTTTAACGATACAATTTACCTAGTCTCTCTTAGTACTATGATCTCAATGTAGTACAACCTGCTCTGTTTTGATTGTCCTCAGCAGGCTTCAGGAGGACTGGGAATAGTGATATCTGAGACATTTAAGCTTTTTAACTATCCCTCATTTGTGTTTTTTTTATATGTTTAAAAAACATAAATTAAAAAAACCAAAATGAAACAAAAAAAAACCTGAGATAGGTTTTAACGGGGAGAAAGAATAGAACAAAACAGTTAAAGAAAGTAGGTAGGGATCCATATCTAAATAAAATCGAGAGGTAATAGAGTAGTCTTGCTTTACAAAGGAAGACTGCTGGCATGCATTAAATATATCTGGTAAAGGATTTGAACTTTCTGTTAAGTGTGGTATTTCTTGTCAAGGAAAGAGATAAAAATGTTTATAAAAATTAAATCTTTGTCAAACTCCTTAAAAGATTTCTGAAAAAAAGATGTTATAGAAAAGCTTGTTTAGTGTAGTATACATATATAGAATAAAATATGGTCAAGTATGCATATCAGGGGCAGTTGACTAGCAGTATCCTCTTTTATTGTGGAATTTTCATAAGATGTTATGAAAATAATGCTGGGGATACATAAAACTTTAGCAACCAAACCACAGAACAATTTCTTGTGGAACATGCCGTGCATTTCATTCCTGGATGGTATTGTTGTTGACTGGACGAAGAAGTGTAGACAACACAATCACAAGGACAAATGTCTTTCTCTGATGACTTTATGTAGCACAGTAAAGCTTCCAAAAAAATTAAGAATGAGAAATTACAAAAAGCATGTGGAAAAAATAAAAAAACAAAATGGACTCAAAGTTTTGTCAGAATTAACACCCTTGAAAGCACCTGGTCAAGACTGAGCAATGTTCCAGGAAGCATCTTTCAGATGGGCAGAAAATGGCTAACTTGGTTTTGTTTTGTTATCTATTTTTGTTGTTGTTGTTGTTTGTTTGTTTTTGTTTTTGTTTGTTTGTTTGTTTATTTGCTTTTATGCTTCAAGAAATAAGCAATATCAAGATTAGAAATGCTTTCACAGCATTAAGCAAGTCAGGAGTATCTTGAAATTAAAGAGAGCTAACAGATTAAACTGAGAATTTCTAATTGAATACTGATTTCTGTGGTCCTTTACAAATGGATGGCCAGATTAAATGTTAGTGAAGAAATTATATATCTTTTAAAGCATGCTGCATGTTCTTAGCACAAGAATTTGAGGATGACAATTGATCTCTTTGGGATATCTACACATAGTCTTTGAACCTTTCTATGAAAAACAATAGTTTGTGGAAATGTCTCAACCAAGACACACCTTAAAATTAACTGGGGCAGTGAAGCAGTAGACCTTCAGAATAGAAATGTGTGTTATTTATTTATTTATTATTTATTTATTTATTTTACATTATACCATGAACACAATCAAATGTTGCAACAAGACATTTCAAAAATAGGGAACTTGATGAGACTCTTGCCTTAGGGCCAGGTCTCTACTGCAGCCTAGGGCTTTGTCATGTGTTTCCCTAGGTCCTTTTTTGGTTGCTTCACAGTACTTAACCAAACTCAGATGCTGAAAAGGCATGAGTAGGAAGGTAAAATTTAATGAACTGTAAATTCAAAGTGATACTCTGAAAAATACTTTTCTCTGAAGCATATGGTCTGATGATATTCTGCCACCTGGACTTTCAGAGATGTAGTGTCAGCAAAAGGATGAAAAGCAGACTCTTCTTTTCACATGGCTATAAGAAAAATACAAAGAATCTTCTTTCTTATCCAAATCTACTAATTTGGTTCTTAATCTGCAACAACTTCTCTACACACTCCAGGGTACTTTACAATATTAGGTAGTGTGATTAGAGAGGTAATTAGGAAACTGTGTAATAATGGGATGAGAGAGAACTGATGTTTTAAAGCATGTACATTATAATCAAAGCAATTTAATTCCATGAATAAATAAATCAGATCAATTTCTTCTTGCAGAGATACCTCATGCTGCAAGTGAGGTTGGATGCTATGATTTAAGGTCAAAGAGGATAAATGAATCTTTATAGGACACAGAATTCATTCTCAGAAAGCCACACAAAACAATTCAGAATGCTGTCTGGCAGTGGGTCAGCACTAGAGCTTGTAGAGCCCCATGAAAAGAACGAGACACAGTTGGTTTTTTTTTTTGTAATAACAGCAGCAGAGAGCTTGTGTACAAACTCTTACATATATGAGAAAATGAATAATCAAAACCTGTCAGAATGAATGGAAATCTTTAAATTTCTTCATGACTTGAGAAAACATGAGGTTCACAACTTAAGAAAGTACTTTGTTGACATAAAACCTTGAGGGGTTTTATCCAGAAATTTACATTCTTGAAGCTTGTTTCTGCAGTTGCTTTTAAATTGCTTCAAGTTTTCTCTTATCTTTTGTACGATGTTGATAGCAAGGTGCATTAGGTGATCTAGGACATTCTCTGGATGCATTAAAGATGCTGCTACACTTTCTGAAGGAGATGTGTTTCTCTAGACTATTCACAACCAATTTTCTTTGCCACTTACTAGCCCTTTTTTTCCATCTACCTTGAGCCTTAGTTTTAGTTTAGACTTGTTCCTGTGTCCAGGCTTTACAAAGAAAAAAAAAATACTGATCATTGGGAAATACCACGAGGCTGTTGGTTGCTTTCAATAGCAATCATACAAATGCAGTAAAAAGAAATTATATTTTCAAAATTACATAAAGTATACTTTTATGATGGTACAAAATCACTGAATTTATCATGTCCACAATTAAAATTTTAGTGAGCAGCTCTTTGCACTCTGCATGTAATACAGAAAATATGGGTAAGGCTTTTCTTATTTGCATATATAAGATCTTGAAACTTGTCAACAGGGAATTGCAGTTTTAGTTGACTACTGTTGAAGATGTTACTTAGGATATTCTGTGCATATCCAAACAGCCCAGATTTTAGTTACTATGGAAAAACACACCATTGCTGACATAAGAAATCTGACCTAGGGACCTTATGAAAACTGCATGTCTCTCTACAGCTTGCACTAGGGAGAAGCCTCTTTACAAGGAAAAGTCATGAATCCATAACGTATGGAGGTGAGAAATTACAGTACAGGATGACATTTACACAGGTTAAAATACAATTGCTTCCTGACAATTTCTGAAAATTTGTAGCTTTCTGAGAAGTGTTTCTGAGAAGACATTCCCGTTGATATCAGGAACAGAGTTCATTTAAAAATGTATGAAGTCTCATCTGAGGCCTGATTCTGTGAATTGTTGGGTGCCACAAGCTGTTACTGGACACCTTGAGCTGAAACTGATGTTCATCAGAACAGAAAACTCTCATGTCTCACAGGGCAGGGCCCTTGTAATCTAATTTCCAGGACTATAATGATCTGGGACACACCATTATGCACAGAGAGAGGCAATGGTACACACTATTGCCATAAACAATTAATGAAGTCTCTTTGCTGTTAGGAGCCGAGAGTTGCATAAATTTTTTATTCTGCAAAACACTGAGTCTTATCTTTAGTTGTACTACCATATTTTGAAAAAAAAAAAGAGAAAATAGAAATGAATAGTAGATATAAATTACATTTAGAATCACTTATGTTAAGCTGCATGTTGGAGTTTCCATGTAGAATTTCATTTGAAATTTTTCCAATTATGAGCACCAAAACGTCTTCTGAACTGTTTAGTTGTGGATAGTGCTAATTTAGTAGTTTAAATAAACTCAATAAGGATTGTTTATGGGAAAACAGCACACCACTCTGGGAACATGCATTTAAATGATACTTTTAACAAAAGTATTTTTTCTGCCATGGAGACACTATACATTCCTGCATTTCCCTAAAACACTGATATTGAGGGTCTACTTTTTGATATCCACTTTTCAAGAAAAAGATTAAGCATTTACATATGGGAACACAGCATGCAGACTTGAGTCCTACTTATTTTACCCTCGTGATTAGAGCCAAGAAAATCAGTGGGAGAGATACAGGAATGGAAAAAGGCAATAATCTAAAAAATAATTATTACCAATAGTTGCTTGATAAATATTGTTAATATTTAGTGTTGCAGCAAAACTTGTTGTCCAGCTGAGCTAACTTTCTATATGTGTTTGATTCTGAACGTCAGTGAGGGTCAGAAACACGAAGAGATAAATATTGTGAGAAAAACACAGTTGTTAAACTATCTGACTGTATGTTTTTAATATGTGCATGGCTTTTCAGACATTCTGGAGGGTGAATAGTATTTGACATCCTCCCAAAAGAGGCTAAGTGTTTATGCAGGAAAGGAAGTAATGAATACATTCACAGCACAGAGTAGTTTTTTATTTGTTCGTTTTGGTTTTTTTTTTAGCCACTGTAAGTCGCAAATGATGAGTTTCTTCACTTTTTGAGTTTCTTGTTATCATAAGTAGCAGTACTTGAAGGGTATTGTAGTTAGCTGCAGAAGAGCATTGCAACTCATGTAGGTCTCAAAAAACATGGTGCAGCATAATGAATAGGTAGTGTTTCCAAATCTTGATTTGATCTTTTATGTAACTCCTAAATTGCACTCTCTTACAGCAGCATTATTTATTTATATTGTGTTAGTAACTGAGCTAAAAGTTGGACATGGATCACCAGAGACCTTTTCTAGTTTGCTGTATTCACTGTACCATAGTTTCCACCGGGTAGTCCCACATCTGACTTTTGAGACCTAAGCACATTGCAGATTAATTTTTGGGGCCAGGCTGATAAGCTGTAGATGACCTCTTCTGTGGGAGCAGCGGTGAAGGAATGGAGTTCTGGCAATCTAGTACTCTCAATACAGCAATTGGATCCCTGATAGGTGCAAAAAATAACTAGATATTCTGAAATGAAAGAAAAAAAAGTGGAGGCATTTCATGTGACGTTGGTCCTTGCTTTCTGGTTACATACTTGCAGCAGTAGTGGAATTTTTTATCAAAATGCATATTGTTTTTTACTTTTTTTAACTTTTTTTTTTTTTTAACTAAAGATGTGTTTGTAGCTCACTTTGACAAAATATTTTTGTTTATAACTCCCAAGGCAATTAACTAATGTTCTATTTTTATTGACCTTGGGGCTTTGTGTGGTTTAGGCAGTCTCTTGTCATTTTTCAAGCCATTTTTACTTCTCTTCATGACATGTCTCCTAGAAAAAGGATATTAGGGGAAGTTGTACACACATTACATTTTTTAGTATATTTTTCACTGCTAAGGTTCTCTCTTGGGTATGTAAATAGACTTTATGTTGTGATGGTTGTGCTGTATCAGATCTATAAATTTCATTCAGTGTTGATCAAGTAAATGACTGGAACCAAATCCAGGAATAAAAATAAATTTGCAAGCGTTAATGCTTTTTATAAATATCTAGCATAATGTCACAGAGATAAAGGCAAATAGATCTTATTTCACTATCTTACATCACAGTCACACAGTTGTTTTCCTGTTTTAGTTTACTATTTCTGGAGTAACTTTTTGTTTTGGTATACCCTCTCTACAATTTTCTCTCTCCTATTTAGTAACCTCTTTAAGCATCAGATCTTCAGAAAATTTTAAAAATGCCCTGCCTATAGATCCCAAACATTATTAGTTTGTACGACTTTTTAAACAGCAGACATCTCAAGAATAAATTGCATTTTTGACTTTGGAGCAATGGAGTGAGTTCTCCAAAGATGTTGATATATCTTTGTTTACACAACTTTGGTGAGTAAGATTGTTTTTGATTTAAAACAAAAAAATCAAAAAGCCGTCCGGTTATAGCAGAATTTTCTTTATGTTCTTACTACTTTAATTAATGCTGTAGATTTCATGGAAATTCTTATTCTGACCTATATGAGATGAGCTCCTGACCTTTTCATATTTCATGAGATACTGTTTAACAAGACCATTTGTCATGGTAATATCTAAATTATTGTGAGATATATAAGCCAAATCTGCATGCTAATAATTTAGAGTAGTCATGTTTTAAGGCAGACTAGAATCTCATTTTACTTCTCCTAGAAGCTTAGAAACATATTCATTATTCACTTAATTATTGTTAAGAGCAAGAGGAAATCTTAAGGTAAAATGAAGTGTTATACACACACATTTGCAGTCACACTAAGAATTTGTTGTCTATTACTTTTATTTTTATGTTTTGAGCTAAAGCTGAAGTTGTATTTTTGGCTTAGTCCATTTACAGCATTTCATACAGCACATTTCACGAGTCCACAGTCTCACAAATACAGAAGGAGGGTGTGCTCTTAAAATGACAGACTGCTTCCATAAGCCATTTCTCTTACGGAAAAAACAGATCATGTCATCTTGCAAAGTACAGCATCAATGCCTGAAAAGAGTGTAACACATAGCAGTTGTTTTGGTATAGCTAGCTCTGTTTCTTTGTGCACAAGATGGCAGGTTTGGTTTTGCACTGCTGAGCTTGTCAGAAAATGTGGAATGTTCATGAACTTGATACTTAAAAGTCTCATTGGTACTATTTTTTTCCTGTATAATTTTAAAGTCTCGATAGGTTGACTGCTCCTATATAGTCAATAATTTTCTGGTCATCTATTTTTTTCTGTCTACAAAAGACCAATATCGTTAACTGCCTTTTTTTTTTTTTTTTTTTTTTTAATGATCCTTCCAATTATTCAATTATTGGCTATCTACAATGCAATCTCTTTGGAATCGTCCTATAAAAAAATCATATTGAGAGAGAGAAATTATTTTGCCAGAGTGGCATGATCTGTGGCATTGTAGGCACCTATGTGCCTTCAGTGGGGTTTTGGAAAGTGTCTTGAACTTCATGTTCGGTTTTCTATAGTTTGGACCTATTTGCTTTCAGTTTGGAAAACTCCTTAATATCTCTGAAGAATTCTCTCACCAGAATCTGCCAGATCTTGTAAGTTTTAAAGTAGGATAACACTTAATTGATACTCTTAAAAAGAAAGGAGGAAAAGAAAAAAACACAAATATTATTGTTTTAGTTTGTTGGAAGGGAAGGCTGATTCTATTTTAAATTGTTGCTGATTTCAGGTGTATGGAGGTGTACATACATGAAAACATATAATTCTTATGCTGTACGCCTATAAAGATCAAACTAAACATAGACTTTTCTTGCAATAGCATCAGAGCATTTCTACTATTTATTATATAGCTATTGTGTCTATCAAAACAAGGCATGTAGGAAGTAGGTGTCTTCAAAAATCCCAATGGACGGTATTTCTGCAACCTTTCCAAAACAAAGGAAAGAAGCTTCACATTAAGTGATGCACTTGACAGTAGTAATTTTTTTAGATCAATATCCAAGGTATAAACCCCATTTTTTATAGTTTGGAAACACAGCAAATTTTCTGGGTTTGGGTGAGCAGACTTTTAGTGTCACTTGAATTTATCAGTTCAGAAGCACTGAGAACCAATGGTACCTTTTATATTTTATTAGCTAAACAAACATGAAGTACTGTTGTGGCACCATTTTGAACCAGGTACAATCCACTGAGAACCCAGAGCTTGGGTTTAGTACCACTGGGTTCAATGTAGCTATCAGTATTTATAGCAAACGTAAGATTTAGTTTCCTCTGAATTCCCTATAAGAGCTTCACTCTCAGAAAGGTTTACAATCTCTCTACAGGAAAGGAAATTTTTAGTCCTCTCATTGTGCTTACTTTTCTTTAAATTGCCTTACAAGTACCTGGAAGATTATGTACTTGTACTCCACAAGGACCATTCTTAAAAATAAGTAACATAATTATCTAGTTAATCAGACAGAGTTTTTTTGGGTTTTTTTTCCTTATTTTCATGCAAGCTGCTTTTTTTTTTTCTTCTGAGTCAAATTTCTGCTTTCTTCTCTGCACAAAAAGTCTTGTTTTGTCCCCTAAGAGGTCACAGCAGCCATAGGCACACAATGCAAGGTAGATTTACAGGCCCCATTTTCTAGGACAGAATGAGCAGGATTCAGTAGGTAAATAATTCTTAGAAGTCATTTGAAAAAAATGTTTGCTTTTTACATTTGTGTTTTGAACACCATATGAACAGCTGTGCGTCCCAACAGCTGTGGGAGGGTAGGGGCAGCACAGCTGACAGCACAGTGTTTTCAGGTTCACAGAGGCAGAACATGCCCATTCTTGGAAGCCTATGCAGCTGGCCAGCTCCCAGGACCAGATTGAGATTTTATTACATGACACTGCTTTGGACAGTAGAGATTTATTTAAAAACGCTGCCAATGGGAAGTATGTCAAAAGCAGTTCTCTATTCCCTCAATGACAGCTGCAAATTGATATCTGGATCTTCCACCAGCTGTTTGGAGCTCTCTGACCTTTCCGTGTGAGAGGGTCACACTGGGCACACATGTTCCTTTCTGACCTTAAAATTAATAGACTCTAGAGGTGAAAAATGAAGGTTCAGTCTAAGGAAAGCAAGGTTTGGTTCAAGTCAGAGAATGCATGTTGCAAGTATAATTTTGAGAAAAACAACTTAGCTTGAGTGAGTTTGAAAGTGGAATTTAATAGCCACTCTTTTTTTACCAGGTATGCCTTTCATCACTGTGTATGATAGCATACTTGATAAAGATATTTGGGAGAGTAAAAGAAGGTAAAAAGTGGTGCTCTTGGTGCACTTCTCCACTTCTCTTGAAAATTTAGTTGTATTAACTAATGGTCCAGGTGTTCTTTTTTTAGGATTTGAATATTTTATCTTCAGTATTAACCTTTCTTTCAGTGATTTGAGTTTTTATATTTTTTTCTTTTCATTATTCTTTTTACATTTTATGAATTGTGCAACTGTGACCAGCTTGCAAAATACCTCACAAAATCCTGAGAGTTCCTTGAATAATACATTTTTTAGTTTGGTGGTCAGATACAAGTCAGTAAAATATTAGGGCTCAGGACACTCCTAAAGGGAATTATTTAAAATTGAGATAGGAAAGGTGGGGTGTTTTTCCCTCAAAGAAAGATCTTATGCTATTTGAAATTATATTTAGGTAAGCTTGTCTCTTTAATGTTAACACTTCAATAAAATACTTTTTCTGTAGTGCTGATTGAAAGAAACTAATAATTATATATATTTTGTATTTCTCTACTGTCAGAATGAAATATTTCTCTATCTTCAAAACCTTAGTCTCTGTATTTTAAAGCTGAATTCACAAATAGGCTCAGTCCTCCTAAACCTGAACTTCTTGATTAATTTTCTATTTATTAAAAAATTTTATCCATCTCTCCTGGGAGCCAAATGCACCATTATTCCAGCATAATTTATTAGATGGTTGTAGTTATCAGAAAGTCCATGGAGCCTGGCCCAGAACTTTGGCATGTTCCTAGTGTTGGTTAGAAACTCAATTTCACAATTTCATATGGTGAAATTGCACTTTTGACAGGGTCGAATTCTTTGGAATTTTCAGAGGTTTTATTTAAGAAAAAGAAGTGAGAAAAATAGAGGTTGCGAGTATATGTCCAGCTTTTATTTAGGCCTTGAATATTTTATCTTCAGTATTAACCTTTCCTTCAGTGATTGTACTGGAGTGTTTGATCATATTCAAAGACAGAATTTTAAACCAGCTGACTATCTTCTGAGATGTTATTGACAAGAATCTTCCTGACTTATCAGGACCAGGTTTAAAATTCAAAGTTTGAAATCAAAAGGGATTTAAATTTTTTTCTAGGATTTACAAAGTTGTTGTTTATTATTTGTATCTTTAAATACTTCTCTCCATTTCTAAATACAAGCTTATGTGAACTCCCACAAATATAATCAGATTTATTAGTCAAGATTCTTATGGGAGAGACAGATTGAAATTTTAACTGGAGGTTTGGAATTTTCTCCAGTTTCACTGTTGACAACATCTGGGCTATTTTCTCCTTCCTGTAGTCTTCCAAACCTATTCTCCTCAATATTCTTTTACCCCTTTACTTAGGCCTCATTAGATCAGCTGTCTCCAGTCAGGGATCCGTTCCTGCTGGAAATTTTGACAAAGTTGGTCAACTGATGCAACAGTTTGGATATAGTCTTTCCCGTCTCTCTCTTCATTTTTATGCTATTTGGAAAGGTGTTTTTGTAAAGAATTTAAAATTTGTACCAGATCCTTTTAAGAAATTAAAATAAACAATTATAAAATTATATAATAATGCATTATATTGAGGCTAGAGTAAAAATAATTTATGTTACTGTTAATTTTGTTTGAACCACTAAATTAATTATCTTAATATAGAAAATAATACAACTAATATGATACAACAACTAGCAGCTAATGTGGAGATGAAACATTTTGTCATGTCTGAGACAAAATATTGTAAATTTTCCACTGAAAATGTAATCTTAACTCTAATTTTCCTCTGTGGTGTTTCTTCAGAGAAGCAGTACTTTTTGGTACTGTCCATCAGACACTAAGGAGGCCAGATATGCCCTGAATGGTTTTTTTGGGGAATGTCTTCTTCATGTAGATAGTGCAATTCAGCATGACTCTGTCATATTTGGTTAGCTCTCCCCAGATTTGAATTCCAGGCAGTTACTTCAAACCTGTTGATGTATATGAACAGACTCCTATTAATTTCAAAGATGAAGGGAAAGAGAAGAAAATTAATCTCACACTTAATTTAGGAGCCCACTTCTCTTGATTGAATTAAGCTCTCTCACTTCTGCTAATTCTTGTGAACTCCTAAGTGATTCTTAAAGTATTTTTTTCAGAAATGTAAAGTGTTTTATGTGGCTTCCTGCTGTGCTTCTATGTCTTGAAAAACAACACAAAAATGTCAAAATCCATTAGGAGTCAGAGGCTGCTAACTTTCAGTGATCAAACGAAAGAGAAGAAAGGAGGTAACATTTTTGAGCCAAGGGAATAATCAAACCTAAGAAGGTGTTATAGATCCACCTCTGTATATGCCCCTCAGCAGTGAGTTGAACATGTTGATTTACATGTAACACTACTAATTTAACTTTTGGTTTCTCAATTGTCAACAAGGTCCTTTCCATTCAGTCAAATAATTTGAATATGCTAAATTTTATCAGAGGCATTATGGTTAGAAATGGGCCAGGTGCTGAACTGACTAGAAAGAAACTTTACATGAACTGGTCCTCTTTAGTAGGTGTGCTCAAGGTCTTCTTGTTTCCTCTTTTCAAATACAAGAAAAATTGAAATATTAGTTTTAGGATTGTTTGGTCATTTGCCAGTTGTTTGTGTTTATTTTTCATTGTTTATGGCTACTTTGTAAGAGATGTTGGGAATCTTAATAGCAAAAAAATCTTTGTAAAATGTGTAAATAATATAGGGTATCTCCTCTGAAATGCCTTCACCTGCTTCTGATAAATTGCCATTTATGTAACATTGGATCAATTTTGTAGTGAAATATTGATGTCATATATGATCCCAAACAGGGAGGAAGATAATTTCAGAGGCAGCTATTATTTAATTTATTTTGATTGAGTTTCTAGGATGTCAGATTCTGAAAAAATGATTCAAATTCTTATACTAAATATCTAGTGCCATTTTAACTGTTTCAATAGGTGCTCAGATGTCATCTACCTCACCAGAAGAATGCAGATCTTCCTGTAGCTCAGACCTGTTGTAGTTTGGGTACCCTTGGATTCTGGAAAAAAACACTTAATGTCTGTGGTTAGTCACTGTGTCATGCTGTGTTATTTCCTAAGAGGAGATGCTGATAGATTGTTTGAAGAGATATTCTACTCATGAAATGACATGGCAAAAAATATACTTTGATGCTCAACACCTCATAGATAGAGCCAAGAGATTGCATTGTTTTCTCATGTGCTTAATGAATTGCACTTCTCTGAGTACGTTAGTAATCAAATAAGCAATTTTCATAATTTTGCTTGCAAGAGATAGTAGCATATTCTTATCAATGTGTGCCTACTTAATACTCATCAAGTATTTTGTATTCAATGAAGCTTCCATCTACGAACTGTGTAAGGCCTAGTTAGAAATGTTCAACTACTTTAGGATTTTAAAACTGCTTTTGCTCTGAACCCAGCCATAGTTGCCCTCTCTCCAGTCTCAGGAAGAAATTCACACAAAAAATAGAGACTGAATGGATTTACATAATGTTCTTAAAGTCTGAGTAACATGTTACATAGCTGTTAGGTTTTTCCTTTGTCCCCCTATGCCCTGTGACTTTTTCTAAGTGAGAATTATTGATTCATTTTCAAGTTGGCCTACAGTAAAAGTAGGTTCAATTGATTAGAGTATCATAGATTAAGGATTTAACAGGATTTATATATGCATTTATGGAATGAATCTCCTTATAATAAACATCAGGAATAAGTCAATTCCAACTGTGAAAATGCAGCATATATTTGAACCATTATCTAGGCAAAACATTTGCTTGTGTGTTTTCAGGGCTTCTAAGAGAGTTAGTGGAAATTAGAATTATGACAATAACACATGGAGATAAATGTAGTATTTGATTAAGAGAATCTGAGAAATCAGGGCTGTGAGTAACCATTTGACAAGTTAAATCTCTTTCTATTCAGTTCCCTTTCTTAATTAATTATTGATATTTTGAATCAGAAGCTCTCTGAGCTATGTCTCATAAAGAACTTGCTGGTGAATTGAACATATCTTCATGAATTCTGGTGTAATGAAATTAATTAGAGCATAGCATCATGCTGCTGGTCACTTTTGTAAGCAATTACTTAATGCCATAAAATACAATTGCAGACATTATGCCATCATGGCAGATTACATAAAGCTAAGAAGGCAGATGGTCTGTGAGATATCTGACAAAACAGCTCTGAAGTTTGAGAAATATCACTCATTAGAATTTATTTTCTTTTTCTAAATTTCAAGTATATGCATTCTTACATAATTATGTTCATTATTCACTAGCTTAAAAACTATTTTTTCTACCCTTAAACTTCTTTTCTGCAGGCAGCTTACTTGGTTTCATAAATTAAAATTTTCAAAAAAGTGTTTTGATCCAGTATCTAATTAACACCTTTTGCTTGATTCAAAGGGCAGCCATACACTTTGGCTTGTCTAAGCAAATATTCAAACAGAAGTAAAATTGTAGTTTACTAATTGTTTTTTCATTCCAGGTGATATCTCTGCCTCTAAGTACTGTGAGTGGTTAACTTATTTTCTTGTCCTTGATTCTCTTAGTTCACTTTTATTTATACATTATATAGGTTTATGATGAGACAGCACTTATGACAATTAGAGACTCATCAAAAATACGTTCCTGGGTTACTTTCAGTTAGAATTGATGGGCTGACTTTAAGCTACATCCTGACTATTTGAATCCACTTTCTGTATATATATACTTATTCCTCTGGGAATCACATTTATTTACATGCAGATATTTCTAAATCTTTTGCAGAAACATCTCCCCCCTCTAGAATTTGCTTTATTTACCTCGATTTAGATTAATTTATCTGTGAAATCTCCTATTTATTCTGCTGTTTTGAATGTTGTCTAGAACACTACATCTGTACATCAAAACAGAAGAAGTCCAAGAGGTATTTTGAAGAGCACGTGGTTTTGAATAGTTTACTCCCAAGAGATGGTTAAAGATATTTAAGTTCAATATGTCTTCACTGTACTTCGATTAATGAAAGTTCGCTGTCAGCATTCCATGCCTCTGAAAGCTTAGAGTTAGCTGAGCAATTGGTTTTAGTAATATTTGCTTTAACTTAGCTGATATATTTTCTTATTTTGGTTACTCTGAATAAATAGATTTCACTTTCCCTTATAGATTATGCAGTTTTCCCTTCTAACCTTTTTTTATTTTTAATCTATGCCTACTATATATATATATATATATATTTATATGTATATCTGGTTGGACTTGAGACTCTTAAAGGTCATTTCAAACCTTAATGATTTCCTATTATTCCATTTGTGCTTCATTCAGATAATTATTTCCTGAAATTGTTGTTTCTTTTTAAGGAGTAAATTTAGGTGTTTATTTCTGTATCTGTACTTACACCAGAAAAGTAATAAAAAATAGTTCTTAGTATGCAGAAGACTAGCTACTAGAGATAAACCTAGAAAATGCCTGCATTTTCCCTTTTTCTTTCTGAAGATCCTTTCTTTTACATTTATTCCTTTTTTTCTGAGATAATCCTTATCTATCTTGACTATCATTGATCCCTTATGCATTCCTCCAGCCATCTTTTGTGTATCTGTCTTTTCCTAATTTTCTTTTTCAAGTTCCTTTGTGGCCTCAATCTGCCTCTAGAACAGTCCAGCAAAGGTCCATAGAGAAAGGAGAGTGAGCATCAAATCATCATATTTTTCATCCAGCATAATCATATTAGATAATCATATAATCTACTTGGATTAAGGCCAATTGACAGAAAAAAAAAAAAGGTTACAGATCTTGACAGTAATGTTGCAAAACACTGTAGCTTCAGAGCAGCATTACTGGTGAACACTTTTGTGCTTTCGATATAGAGTTTTAGCCATTATTAATTTTTATGCAGCCCTAAAGAACCTGCTAACCAGACCTTTCATTTAGTAACATTGCAATATCAGAACAGATTTTTAAAGATTTTGGCAGAATCAGTGAACAAAAACAGGAGGGACATTAATTTAGCCAGGAGACAATGCAGTATGATACTATTACACCAACTCACAGTAAATCTGAGCAGTTAAAAGCAGACTTGTCTGAACCTGGAAAAAAGTCCTCTGACTTAGAGCTTGGAACTCTGAAATGGCACTGGGCTTGTTTTTCAGAGTGACTAGGACAATAAATCTCTTTCTGCAGAGTTAATAACAGCTGGGACAATGAAGTGCAGCTAGGTATGAATACAGGATGCCCAAGAGGTTAGGTTTAGATGGCTTTGGGATTTTATTAATGAAATGAATCATCAGTCAGAGCTGAATTTGATGGCGTGTTTGCAAAATGCGTATCAGTTATTTTTAGCAGCACAGTCTTTCTCTAACTTTACACTATCATTACACTATCATAGACCCTTTTTCGTGGATCCAGATGTATTTGATTGATTCAATTCCATGGAATTTAAATGACCACGTGATACCTCAGCAGTGCAGGCTTAAAATAAGAAGACTCTTAAAAGTCTAAGAGGTTTTTTTGCACTCAGAATGTGACCAGTGCTGGACTTGGTGATTTGAATACAGATTTCATTGTGATTAATCATACCTCAGTTATTATAACTTACTCCCCATGGAAAATGGGAAATCTGTGTTCATTGCACATTGTGAGATCTCAGTGAGATGCCCTTGTTTTGCTTTCTTCCCGTGTCTTAAAACTTTCCTCTTACAAGAGACCACAGAGCTAATAATAAAGATATGCTGATTTAAGTGTTCTTTCACTGAAATAGACAGAGCTGGTTTTTGCTGGGAGAGATCATTTATCAAAGAGAAGTTTCCCAGAAAGCCAAGCTATCAAATTGGAAAAGATCATGTGAAAAACAAGGCTCATGCTAAGCTAATAAAAACTACTAAATGATGAATTCTTAAAATTATTTAACACCTTCCCTTACTTATCAGGATCCATTTTTATCTCTATTGCTCCTTCAATGTCTCTGTTCTGAGAAGCTGCATTTCCTGGTGGTGAGGTACTCTTTTCTAAATCCTGATTTGTAGTCCAGGTACATAATTTTTTTCACATAGTAATAGTGTCTCTAGATATAAGTAACTCTGCTTTCTCAATTTTCTCATACTTACCTATTTGATATGTCTCTAGTCAGTAATCATATCTCTTCTGAATCTTATTTTCAGGCTCAAATAACAGCCAATTTCTAGACACCAATTTTTAGACATCACCTTTCTTCTTCAATTAATCCTTCTTTTGCCTATCCTAGTAACTAGTTCAGTTTGAAAAAAACCCAAATTGAATATGTGTGACTGGATATGTGGGAAAAAGTGTATGACTTGACTTGTATTTAATATTTTAGGTGAAGTCTAACCAGTATTTTATTTGATGACATTAATAGCTTCCTATACTTATTAATTTCATAATTTTTTGTCCATTTTTGCCTGGTTACATCACACTGATGACTTACAATCAACAGGTGATTAATTAATCCAAGTCCTGCTTCTAATGTGTATTATTCTTCTTTCTGTGTAGTGTGATGATAAATGAAATTCTTGTCTTAAATCTGCTTTTTTTTCTCAACTTTTAATTTCATATAATTTTTGGTATTGCAGTCTTCAAGGCAAGTAATATTTCTAAATTATATGTCTGCCCCTCTGGGTTGATAATGCCTTCCATATATATTTTGCCAGAGTGTGTAGTTCATTAATGCTAATGTGTACTGCATAGCAATTATTTTTTTTTATTCGTCTGACAATCTTCAAGAGTAATTTTCAGAAGTCCACAGTCACCTGGAAATAGTAACTTGCTGACCAGAAACTAAAATATCTAATGATGGGGAAGATTATGCTGCATTAAGTTGCATTTCAGAGTCTGAAACAGATTCATGTTATCTCAAGTTTAGAAGAGGGAGAAGCATGAAAATGTTCATATGCTGTGTAACAAAGGAAAATATGCATATGTTGTGAATATATATATGTGCGTGTGTGTGTGCATATACATATATATATATATATATATAAATCTCATTGATTGGACTTTGTTTCCTAAATGAGGAGTAGGATAATCTTCATGCCAGTTCTTTTACTATGTTTATTATTTTACATGCTATAGTACTTGCTATTCCTCCATGGATTGACATAGTGTCTGCCTGGACATGACAATTTACTCCCATTCCTGCCCTTTCTTGAAGTACCACCCATCTTTTTGCCTCCTGGGATCCATTGATTCTTTGCCCACAGTCTTTTTCCTCCATCAGTCGGTGACTTTAATCTCCCTTTGCTTAAAACTCTGCTTGATCGAAGTGTTATCACAAGGAGTAGGCATTAAAGTGGAAGAATATAAATGTTGCACTAATGGTAAATTGGCAAAGAATCTTACTTTTTTTCTGGTTTTATTTAAAAAGTCTCCACAAACATTTATCTTTCAGTTTCTAAAAATGCATAATTAGGGAAATAATTTATGTTTTCTATCCTTCATAATTACCTTATCTCTAAAGGAAAGTCAAAATTCTTTTCTGTAGCATAGAAGAGATTTTTTGTTTTTGAGTTCTTCCTTTATTCTGTGGTTTCCAAATTAGTCACAAGTCCTCCTTTGCCAACTCTTAGTGGCCTGTTACTTATGGCTTGCTTCTTTTTCCAAATCCAGATCGTGAGCTACAATGAACAGTGGTAACTTGACCCTATAGGACAGGAAAATATATTTTTAGGCTTGGGGCTTTTTGTTGATTTATTTGCTTGTTTGTTTGTTGGGGCTTTTTGGTGGCTTTTGGTTGGTTGTTTCAGCATATCTGCCTCTAAGAATTATTTTCTACTATGAGGAAAAACCACAAGGCTAAGGTAAGAGTTACTCCTCATGACACTTTGTCGAACTTATGCCTTTATGATTATCATATTGTCACTGGATGCTAGAGTGTTCCTGATGTTGTATCCCGAATGCTACATGTATTTGTCATTTGGATTTGCCACTTTTGCAAAAGAATTTGTTCCAGGCAAAAGAAGGAGGGAAAGTCCCATTTTCCTTCTTTTCAGTAAGAGCAGTTGAGTAGTTGTAATGTTAAATTATGCAAGGGGCACACCAGATGGACTGTGGACAGTGCCTTAGGAGTGCATGCAATAATAATAACACAATTAATAATTAATAGCTGCACTGGACTGGGCCTTCCAGCATTGTTTTGTTTGGAACTTACCAAATATTTCTGAATAACATAGGTTCCCTTTAATACCCAGCATGTCAGCTGTAAACTTATTACAAAATTGGCTCAGCCTGGAATGGGCCTGATAATAAATGTGATGTCAGTCACCCCACCAGTGTTGTAGGAAAAAAGTCAATCCATTTTCTTTGGATGTCTGGAACAGCTATGAAATTAGAACCAAGTGATGTGTGTTATATGATACCATACATATCCTGAAGAGTTTTCTTAGCTGCTACTGAATTAAGGAAAATCTTAGTGAGTGTCTGAGACAAAATTAATTGGCCATTTGGGAATCTGTGGAGTTTTCGACCACCTTAAAGGCTGACATAGGATATAGTATCTTTTATTTCCATTAATGTCATTACAGTAGATGCTCAGGTAAATTGATTTTCTCTTTGAGCAAAAAGATGTAACCCTTATCAGAGAATCCACACTGGAAAAAACTCAGAAATGTGCTTGTTTACAACTGCTACTCACAGAATAACTGTTTTTCCTACCAATGAAAGAATAAGAAGCTTCTTTTTAAAATTTCATATCTTTAGCATTTCCAACAAAAGCTAAGGGTTCATTTTCTAAATGTGGCAGTGATGTGCTGTTTCAGCAAGAATGTATTTTGGATAAGGTCTTCCCAACTTTAGCCAAGCACTGCAATTCAGTGTTTCAAGTTCAATACATATTCATAGTGTTCCCTGCAATAATAAGCAACGACAGCAAGAAAGAGCAATTTCTTTTAAAATCTTCTCTAATTGTTTCACTGTAGTAGCATTTACAGTTGTGGTTGGAAGCCTCACTCTGAAGGTTTTGATTATAACAATTGATTTGCATCTGTATATGTATCTATTTACACATGGTTGGTTAATATGAAAATAATCTAATCAGATGTCTAGGAATAGATAATAGTTTTTCAGGTTGCTAAATTCAATACAGTTTTTCTGTGTTGACAAAGACTTCTTCAGTGCTGCTTTCTGCATGTGGGATGCCTGTTGGCACATGCTGCTTCACAGCTGCTGAATTACTGCAATCTCAGGTGATTGCTGTGTACTGCAGCACCATCCAAGTTAGGACATGGCTTTGCCAATCACTTAAGTCATACCATTGATGGGGAGGAACTTTAGGTCCTTTCTTCCTTTCACTGGACAGCCTCTGCCCACTTGGGCATCAGCTCATAAATCTGTATTGCGAGCTTTGGATTGAACCTCGTCTTCTCTGTGTGCAATTTTCTTTAATGTATTTCAGGAATGAAAAGAAAAACCTTCAATATTATTCTCATAATAGTTTTTGGGGTTTTTTTACAATCTTTTATATAGAATTTATTGGTGGTCTTAATAATGAAGAGATGTAGCAAAATTATATTTCTTCATGTATTAAGATGCTATTTGAAAGTATATATGGGGGAAAGATATCCCATGCACCAGAAAAATTGTATTCTGCTAAAAAATACAGGCTATTTTCTCACATTTTCTCCACACCCAGAAAGTGTCTTCCTTCTCTTAAAGAGACTTTCATCTGGCAATTCTAAATGACTAGCACATCATCTGTGAGATGGAACTAGCAGAAAAGTAGGGGTTTTGCATTATTTTGAGGGAGATGCAGTGAAATTTTCCTCCATATTGTAATCTGAAAAATGTGTCAGAAGTTCCACTCTGCTTTTAACTTTTAAACAATTAATGCCACTTTTGAATGTGAGATGAACTATAATAAGTACACTAGATATGATCAGTTTGTATTACTTTCTAGTGCAATTTCAAAAGTGCCTGAGAGAATTAAGCATTCAGCTCTCAATGAGAGTAAAGGAAATTAAGATACTCTTTAAAGGAGTTAAGGGAGCTTTTGAAAATGTAGCATAACATCTTTGCAGACTGTGAGAGTCTAATGCTTTATATTGATCTTAATAAGACAGAAAGAGCCCAGAAGACAGAATACTAAGATTTCTGATGAACTGTCCACAAGAATTGTTTTATACTACTATGATATACCTATAGGTTATTGTTACTTCAGATTTGTTCTGTGCATGGAGAAGAAACATGTTCTTTTCTGCAAGGCCTCTTTTGTTTTGGAATTGAAACAGACATCTCTATGGAAAGCAGAATTGATGCTGGTTGATTTCCTACAATTCTCCTAGTCCCTGGTACTTAATTACCCATATGAGTTAATTCTGCAATATTTCTGTCCTCTGAAAGAATTAATGTCTTCTACCTAGATGTCTTTTCCATATAAGTTTCAGCAACTTAATGATTTTGATACCTCAGTTCTTTTCACAAGTTTTGATTGAAAATAGAGATTTGAGAGAAAGACATATGGAGATCCTAAGGCTTATTTCCTTGGGATACCAGGTTAAGAAGACTAACTAGAATTAATAGAGGGATTAGAAAGGATAAGAGTAAGGAATTAAATAGCATGGGTTTACAGCATAAAATGCTGAATCTTCCAGAGCACCCAAGACCTAATACATATTTGGTAGAAGAACTGTTGTTTTGGGGTTTTTTTCAGTAATATTATTCCCTAATAGCTAGATATGCAGGACTTTACATTTTTCCTTGATATCTCTATCTTCCCCGTTCCATGAATTTAGGATTGAAAATATGGAATATTTCAGATTGGCTGATTTTTTACTTAGGGAATTTGACAGAATAATAGTGGCATGGCCTTGTGATTTTTCCATGTTATCTAGATGAAGATTTGATATATAAACAAAGATAAATTGTATGCAGTTTAAATTTATGATTTATGTATGATACTTGGGAATGAGTTAGCTAATTTGTCTTACTCTGAGAATTGATATTATTCTGCTGCACTACCATAATATGAAATAGAAAAATGAAGTTATATTTTGTATCCAATAACTACTTCTTATATTATTAGGCACTTTCTGTATCTTTTACACTTTAAGTTGATCTTGACAAGTAAATTCTGAGTGATAAGAAGGAGGATTTTTTGTTTCATTCCACCCCTCCCCTCCACTACCCCATGGAAATCTCAAGGGGGAATTTATCATCCATAGGTTCCTTTAACCAGCGTCACTGAATCACTGTTTTCGTAATAGGGACATGATAGCAGAGGCTGTTGTTCTTGGCTTTAAAAATTACCTCAGGATAAACTACAGTCCTCTGGAAGTGCTGGAAAACAGTTCAGGGGGACCAGTGAATAAAGGTGAGCATTAGAGAGTTCAAAGCATTTCACAGAAAGCATGGATTTGACAAATACATTGTGTGTAAAAAAAACAGGTGGGAAAAAATTTAAGAATAATTTAGGACACTTCTTTCATCCAGGAAAATGTCGAGAAGAGCTCTCGGTCTCAAAAAAATCTTTCAGCTTCAAAAGTGAAACCTTGTGCTAAATTCAAGTACATCTGGCCAATAGTTTCTTCTTCCAAGTAAACAATGATGGTGAAGACAATACAGAAGATCAAGTTCTCTCCTAATTACTTGATGTGTGAGGGATGTGCACCACTGAGTTTGTGGTCTGACCTAGACTCCATACATGGATATCTTAGTGGAATGTGTCCTGTTTTTCTACTTTCAAGTTTGCTTTTGATATTGTTAAATATAGAACTAATTGACTTGCAGAACCACTTGGCACCCTCAAGGTTGCCTAGTCATACTAAAACTACTGACATGAATAATAGAAATATTTAAGTTATGGACATGGGAATGGTAACAAATATGAAATCTATCATCTGGCTCCAGACCAGTTTCATACTTTCAGGATTTTCTCCATTGTAATCATTAGTCTGTCAATAGTAAATCACCTTTCTGGAGAAGGTATGCAAGGTAACTAGCTAGGAGGTGTGTCTATGTAGCACATAGCTGAGAAAATGTATATATTCACTCCTTAGAGTAGGAGCATGCATGAGGCCTGGGAGTGGAACATGGCATATTTTCATTGGTGTGAAGAATTCCACACAGATTAAGGTGTTCCTCATCTCTCACTGGTGAGAATATGTGGAAGTTCTGGAAGCAACTGGAAAATTCTGTTTTCCGTGGTAGTTCTATAGAGTCAAGCTGTACATCAATAGTCAGTCATAGAGTTCCCTGGCTAGTTGTAAGGTAGACATAGTATGACAAGAATGCAGCTTCCAACTATAAGAATAAGCAATTTGAGGGAAAGCATCTTGCTACTGAGGAATAGAGTGGTGATGATGCTACTTAGGCAGATGGTAGCTGTGCTTAAATAGTTAAGTTCTTGAACTACTTTCCAAATTAGGTTCTGAGGTAAATGTTAAGGATGTTAAATCTTGGCAGGAAGGACTGCATATTGACAGTTCCTGCTGAGGTATAACTAATGATATGAAACCTTCCTTTATGTATGTCTGGTCTGACTGCATTCACTTCTCTAAAAATATTGCCTTTAAAAGATTTGCATGTCTGTTGAAGATTTTTCTATTTATATAATACATTTTGGGAACATACATTTACTCATCTAGGGCTTCTATGTGGACTCTTTTAAATGATTGCATTTATCTTGGTTTAAATTGGAGGTAAAAGTTCAGAATGGAATGCTCTGCTGTAGTCGTAAGTAGGACATCTCAGATAAATGTTAGATGCACAAAACATTACAATTTCATTTATTAAAATAATAAAAAAATATTATTTTCTGGTTTGTTCCATGGATAAATCCTGAAATCTCTTTTTCCTGAGATAAGCAGAGCCTTTGATCTTTATCAGAGTATAACTGAACACTTTCGTATTGTGCCTTGGTTCCAGTATATTTGTTTATTATAGATGTTATTACATTTAAATTGTCAGTCAGTTCATCTGGAAATAAATTTAAGCATTTTGTTAGTGTTCTAGATATAAATAAGCACCAATGAAATATTCATTATATATAGGAGATACTGAAGGCATAAATCATTATCATATAAACTGCCTCATTTTCAACATATTAAAATGAAACATATATTTGCTTAGATAAAGTACTTCGTATAAATAATTTTTAGAGAAATAGAGAATTTCAAAACAGGAGTTAGTAAAATAATAGAGCACCCTTAAATTCCCTTTTGGCTTGTAGATTTAATCTACTGATGGGCAAAATAGCAAGGCTTTTTCTCTGAAAAAGCTTATAACTGAAACAGACTTGCAAAAATGTTAAAATGTCTATGGACTTTTTTTTTGCATGCACAAGTTTTTCAACAGGACATAAATGTTAAAATATGAAAAAAAATAGAGGTAATCACGATGGTATAAAATGAAGAAATTGGCATTGGTTTCACCAGAAATTATATTAAGTGCTGAAGAGAGATTTTCATTTGACAGAGTTTTCTATAGGTCAGTATCCACCATAAAATCTAAGTTGGGCTTACTGTCAGGAAAAATGGAAACGTAGAATAGGTCTGAAGCTTATTGAGCTTCAGTATCTATGTATATGCAAGATCCAAAAATTTTCCCATGGGTAGGGACTGAAACCCTTCATTTCAAAGTACTCAGAACAATCATGTTCTACATTTCATAATGGAACTGTCTAGGAAACATTCCTTATGTAGATATATAATTGGGGTGTTGATAAGACATCAGTGTTTTGGCTGTCACAGCATTTGCACATCATCAAGGCTTTTCCCTAAGTGGAATTAGGCTCTGGGTGAGCAATAGATTGGGAGAAGGATTGCTAACAAACTGACCAAAAGGATGTTCCATACCTTATGATCTCATGTTTATTAGTAAAATCTTGAGGAGAGGAGGAGGAAGCAAAGGATGCTTGTGATTATGACACTGGTCTTACCAAGCAGCTATTACATGTGCTGGGGACTTGATTTCCCAGGAAGTGGTTGCATATCCACCTGCCAGTGGGGAGTGTTTTGCTTCTTCAAGCATCTTTTGATTTCGTTATTAAGTGTCTTTATTTTGAATTGAAGTTTTTTGCCTTGATTCTATTTTTACTGTATCCGGTGAAGAGGTCAGTGAGAAGAGGCTGGGCAGTAGTTTAGCTGCTGACAGGGGTCAACTCATCACACCTAGTTTCAAATCCATTGTGCCAGGATTGTTCGTTAATTTTGTGCAATGACTGTTTAAATATAAAATTTACAAATTATTCTGAGTGAGGACTAGAACCGGAATACCCTTAGCTGCCCTTTCTGATGTCATGGACATCAGGCTATTGAATAACTCTCTGTCTTGCAAAAAGTCATCTGTGCATTTGTATACATATTTTTCTCTAGGAGAGAAAGAAAGGGGTTTTACTGCTTGCTGCAAAATCATGAAAAGAATCTGACTTAAACTGACACTGAGATGTGATTCTGGCAATGAGCCCCTTTGTGTGCCATCCAGGGGTTTGTGTAGCATCCAGCAAATCTCTGGCTTAATGAGTGATGCAGCCAGCTTCCTTTGCATTTCCTCTTGAGGCAGAGTGACACTCCATGCTGATGCCAGAAGAATATACTCTATCCCTTCTGAGTTTCAGCTGGAGAGCTTCTTATCCTGATAAAGGACGAAAAAGGAAATAAAATTTTCATTACAGATAAATCACTCACAAAGTTTGGGAGTTTAGGCTTTTAGGGAACCACTCAGCTGCATTGCAATAAATAAGAATGTTTTTGCAGATTATTTTTGCCTTTAGTTACTAAAAGCTTGTATTCAAGATAAGTTGTGTCTGCCTTACCAGCCTTAATATTGATGAGAAGTTTAAAGTACATAAATAACAGATCTACTTGCTTTAATTTAACCTTAAAAAGAATAATTCTTGTCTCACTTGAATAAACAATATGAGGGATTTTCTTATAACTCTTCTATTTCTACTGTATTTAATTCTTCTGTTTCCAAAAAATTCTGTTGATTTTACTGGTTACATTATTTTTTCATTTTAGTAACATTCCTATGAAAAGAAAATGCTAATAAAAAAGGCAACTATTCTTCTTAGTTATTTCCCTCAGTCAGGAGTATTTACTGAACATTAATAATAGATATATGCATCTTGAATAAGGAATCATTGGCAAAAATAAATGTATCCAAGAGACACATATGCAATGCTAATTGACAACTGTATACACAAAGAGCTGCCATTTATTTTATTACAGTCAAACATAACCTTTGTAAATGTCAGCTTTGTGTTCTGTTGACCAGCATTTTAATTTAGACATATTGTTCTTCCTTTTTAAGTGATTATTATTTCATTCCTTTCCAGAACATGGTTCATTCTTATTAGCTGCTATTGCCTATTTCATAATTCTTTTGAAAGTAAATAGTGTTTTTTTTCTGGGGCAAATTATGAAAAAAAACAAAAAACCCAAAAATCACAACAAAAAAAACAAGCAAGCAAACAACGAAACAAAATGGAAAAATGATTTCTTTTAATTACTTCAGTCGAGGCTTCATGGTGAACACAGAGGATATAATGCTTTTAGTATTTTTTTATCTACGAAGTCCAAAACAAACCTTACCAATAAAGACAGAATTGTGATAATACCAAATTGCCTTAACAACAAAGAGATAAGGAACAAAGGCTTACAGTGTGAGTGTTTCAAACTTTTACTGGTGTCTGCAAAGCCTGACTCAGGAAAAGTAACAGATGTGAATGGGTCCATGTTGTTCAGACCTGTCAGTGTTTCC
>CM072886.1:81337912-81370412 GCA_037013685.1 Acridotheres tristis | reverse complement strand
GGTACAATATCACTAAATAACAAATGCTATGACCTCAACTATAATTCTATGGGCAATGTGATGAGTTTGTAACACATGGAGCAATGAACAGTGAATATCAGTAAAACAAATACAAGGCATCCAGGGAGCTGGGAACCCAAACAATATTACAAGTCTGTTTCTAGGTTGCTCTGAGATTTTTGCATTTATAGCTTTCATTCTGACAGTCAAGCTAATTGGAATGAAAGTTAAAATTAATCCACTTCATAGGGATTTGTCCAAAACAATTGTGAAAGCAAGTAACTCAACTCAATGGATAAAAATGAACAGAAAATGCAACATTCTCCATTTGGCAGGAAGATTCCAAGGGTTGTACTGAATCCAAATTTTTGGTTTGCAGTTCTGCAAAACTGCAAAAAATGGGGTAAGCAACAACAATTGGAAAGCAGAGTACAAACAGTGATAAAGAAAGCAGGGTAGGGAAAGACGGAAGGAAGAATTTAAGGAAATTATAAGAGTGACAGTTGTGTTTCTAGGACAGCAGGATTAGGATTGCTGAGTAATAGGATACAACTAGAGTCAGAAGCTATGATTAAAAACCATTGAAATGAAAAGAGGTGTCTAGGAAAACTGTTATGACTTTATTGGATAAATCCTTTTCATTGTAATCCCATTGATGACAATTGCTTGCAGCCAGAAGAAGAATTTAGGTGTAAATTTGTCATAACCTCACAACATGAGGTATCATAGAGGCTAGGAAATTTCATCTGATATGAACAAAACAGACTTTAACATTAAGGGTCAAGATTCAGACAATTTCATGCCAGTGTTCATTCCTCTTCTCTCCACAGGATTGAATGATGTTTTGTGTAGAAATACATAACCTTTGCTGTTATTTCCCTCTTTTCTAATGTGGTGATTTTGGTGAAAAATACTTCTTCATTAGGCTGAAAAAGACCATTTCATTGCCCAAAATCTTACTTTCTGTACAGTAAAAATCCCTATTCCTTCATCCCATCCCACCCAAAAAAAGGAAAGAATTTACTTCAGTGGGTAGCTAAGAACATGAGGGATCTGTTTCATCCAATAAAGTCCAGTTCTTTTCCTTCTGTGAAACAACATTTTTATGGTAACCTCATTCAAAAGTGATGGTGTAGCAATGTGATAACAATAAGCTACAGGCAATAATTACCTCAAGAGACTGAAAGACCCTGATACCCCTTTGAAATGGAGAGGATTGAAAAGCTCTTCTCTGATGCATCCTGCAATCTCACAGGTGTCCCAGAAGGACTGCATGGATGTAACTGACAAGAGCATCTGGCTCAAAAACCTACTGGGAAACAGAAGCCTAAAGGTGTTCACATTTATGAATACTGCTTGACTGGATGCCTCTTAAAAAGTCTACCAATCTAGGTATTTTAATGATTTTTCAGTTATTGCACTTTTAATAGAAATCATATGCAAAACAGAATAAGAGTATATAACAAATAGCAGTTTTCCTTTAAAATGTATGTTCTAAAAAGGGGAATAATTTAGTGATAAATTTTTTTAGGTAAAAAAATGAATGCCCAAACAAAGACTTAAAAAGATGGCATGACTGGTTAAAGAGAAGTGATTCTGCAAATTTAATGGACTACAACCTCATACTGCTGTTTTCTCACATGGTAAATAGAAGCAACAGAAATATTTGGCTTGAGTATATGACAAGATTTTCCACAATTTACATGTAATTTTTTTCTTTTCCGTTATAAGAATAATACATATATATTTATACTAAACAATGATAGGCTCCTTGCCTGCCAGGGATTTGGAGAAGGTGGCTTTTGAAGCAGATTTTCTGTTAGGTTAAAACAAAATACAAATGAACAAAATAAAAAGATCAGACTAATTAAGTGCATGCAGACAAATATACATTACTCAGAAATTAAATGACACAAACAAAAATCATAAAAGTAGGAACTAGATGGAAATGCTCTGTAGTGAACTGAGTTTCAGTATACTTACTGGAAAAGGATTTGGGAATTATTGCATGAAAGTCCCTAAAGCCTTCCGCCTCGTATGCAGCTGCAATAAAGAAGGCAAACAGGATGCTGGTTTGTGGTACTGCTAGCAGTAAATGTAAAAGAAGATGGCACTATTGCTATAAGAAAAATACCTAGGAGAAAGACAAAACTATCATCACAGAAGCGACATAAGCAGTTTAGGATGAAGGAGGAACAGGAGAAGGACAGCTGGCAGGGGAATCCTGACTTGTCTAGAACAATTCCCATTTGTGAAAATGCCCTTTTCTTCCAAAGCAGCCAACAAGTTTTATCATGTTATCTAGAAGCATAATGTGTTCTTGGGTATTCCCCTTGCTTGAGCATTAATTCCTGCTGAAGTCAAGAGAAACTTTTGCCTATATGTCTCAAAAGGGTCAATGCAGGGTCCTACACTGCAGCTTCCTCAGAATTTTTTTTTTGTCAATATGCCCTCTTTCTGTGACAGAAATTGTAAAAGAAAAATTGCACATCCTTGTTACCAGTCTCTGCAGTTATAAAAAGTGAAATTGTGTTGTTTTCTTCTCATGCCTGCTGGTCTTATGCAATGGAAGAAGAGGAACTTCAGGTTTACATATACGTATTTATTATTGTGTATATTGGCATATTTTTGGTTTGTATTTCTAAGGGTTGTCCTCAAAATGTATTTACAAAAAACAGATGCTGATACAGGTAATGCTGGAGTTCATTACTTGACATAAGCAATGACAGGGATATTGATCCAATCAATATTCACTGAAGCTCTCTACAGCTGTGTCCTGGACTGCTGCAGCTGTAATGCTCAATGAATGTTCTCGTGCAGACCAGGCTGAGTATCCAGAATGTGCATCCATTTGGCGGTGCAGCTCATGGCAGGGGCTCGGTTCACGTGCAGAGTTCACTTTGCCAGTGAGAGCCAATGGATATTGAGGGCAGCTGACTCACCCTAGGTCCATACAGAAATTTTATAGGTCTAATTAACAAAAAAAATCTCTCCCTGTTCAAATGTAGTACCTCTTGCAAATCTGTTTGCAATATGGGAACTAGTGAAAAGAGCCCCACTGATACAGGAGAGACAACAGGAGAGAGAAATCACTTCAGTAGAAATGCTAAGGGCTTCTATTAAATCTGAATAATAGGGAAGGCAGGATATACCTTTTTTCCCTTTTTTTCTTTTTTTTTTTTTTCTCCCCATGGAGACTTCTACTGGAAATAAAAACCATCAGTGTTTTCTACTTTTGTGAGAGTGATTCTTGTCCCTCCGTTTTTATAGTGGAGAAATCACTTATGGAGCCACAGTGATGTGAAAAATACCTATGAACAGTATTTTTCATGTGCACTGATTAAGAATGTATTCAGACTTTGTACCAGTTTCTGAAACTGTTACCTGATACAGTTTTTGTAGAAATAATTTCTGTGCACATCCATAGCTATGTGCACACATATGCAGGTATCAATTAGCTTTAAAATAACACATGGTAATAATTTCTCATTGGGTCTTCTAACACCATTAAGAAATTAGTCATTAATTAATTTTCTTCAACTTGGTTGGACGTGACCTTAAAAGGCTCTGTATATTATCCCCTTTATACACATTATCCCAGTTCAGGGATGTTTAATACAAACCCTTTTTTCTATGGAAGGAGTGCAGAGTTCTTTGATGCCACTGAACTGACAGCTTTTCCCCACTCCTTTTTTACCTTTCCAGAGTGTGAAAAAATTACCCAAAAGCAGGGCACTGGCTGAGTCCCTTGTCCTCTCTTATGTTTACTGGGAATTTCACTTGAGATTTTCTGAAGAGAATTTAAAATTAATGTTAAAACACTTGTTCAGTATTCTATGGCTAAAGGTGATTTACACAAGGCTTAGAAAAATAAATAAATTGATATGTCAAAGGGGAGAGAGGTGATGATATAACTTATCACTGAAGAGCAGCATTGCTGGCTCCGCATCTGACTTGGGCTGAAGCAGTCAGGAAAGCAGGTATGAGAGCACACAGCGTCACACTTCCCTGGACAGAGCCGAGCAACACGGAGATGGAAGGGAGGTGTTTTGCAATGAGTTGATAGTAAGCAGAAAGGAGAAAACAAACAGACCTCCTGGGAAACTGGACGTAGAAGGTGGCTTTCGAAGGACAGAGAAATAGGCAGCTGGAAAAAAGATGCATGCGAACAATTAGTAATTTGTTTTCAATCCACTGCCAATTTACCTTCTCTTTTAGCTATGGGACTCCCTCCCAGTTGTAAAATCCTTTCAGTTTTGTGAGACTTTGGCAATGGCATAGGTCTAAGTACCTGGGCCATAACTCCATTTGGAAGGGGGTATTCACCTCCCAAGTCATATTGTTCTCCAGGGGGATTTTTGAAGAAGTAAAAAGCATAAGACCTGGCTGTCAAAGGTATTTAAAAAGTAACAGAGAAAGACAATCACATTGAAACTTCTGAGGCATTTAAACAATAGTTCCCTTACTCCCTTTGATTTTTAATGGGATTTGACCTTTTATGCCAGTAAGTACTAAACCCTATCTTGTGGCATACACCTGCCTTTAAGAACTTATCCTTTAGACTTTCTTTGAAAATAACCCCAATAATTTGGTTTTGTGTCATGCAATGTCTTGTTTGTACTTTGTAGCCGAGAGCAGAGAAAGATCTCTCTTCAAGTGTCTGCAAACAGTTTGGGTACATGTAATTTTTTGTTTTCATGTCTCACTTGTTATTCCAAGACAAGTCAGAAGTATTTTGTTGATATTAGTTGATGCTTAAATGGTAGCTTTAAAATCCAAGAATTCTCATAAAGACACCATAATTATTCAACCAGCAATCATACCTGACTGATTTGAACAGTACTTTATCACTGTAATGATGAGAAAAAAACACTTTAACACCATCCTTTCAAACAAATTATAGAAAATGTTGCTAAAAAGGCAGAACAAGATGAAGAAACCCCATTGATCAGGCCAAAATAAATCACCTCAGCATGCCAACATGTGTCAATAAATGCAGACAGGATCTCCTCTTTTTTACATAGGTACTCAGAAAACAGAATATTGTCAGGAATTCCACCTGTTATTTCTGATACAAGACATAACATCTATTCTATTTTGTATCAGTATACAAGAATTTTAGCACTTGGCTTTATGCACTGCACTGAAATCCTTCCCCCCTTCCTTTTTACATCATGGTCATTTACTGTGGTGTCAGTTCTGTTCTCACCCCACAAGAGCACTGCAGGTGGAGGATGCCATTCTCAGAAAAGAAAGTTGTTTTTCCACAGAATATTTAAGGAGTCATTTTTCACCAGCTAGATTTGACAACAAACAACGAAGACCAATTCTTTAACTTAAATTATGTTTCCATTAATAGTATCTTTCCCTTATGAGCTCTGAAGTGACAAGAATTGTGTGGGTGTGAAAAATGACAACAAAAGGTCTCAGAAGAGGAACCATAATGCAATGCCTTGAGCTCTTCTTCAGTATCATTCAGATGACACAATAGAACACAGATGGGACTGATCAAAACTGGTTATTTAGCTACAGGAAAAGCAGATGCACCCAAGTGCTCTTAAGAATTACTTTTCTGCTCCCTCCTTTCTACATGTAGCACTGCATTGGCCAGTTAACCAAGTGTCTATGGTGTCTCCCTGTGTAAAATGCAGAAAGTTAGAGGACATTTTCAAAGGGAAACAAAAATAACAGAAGAGTAGTAGCAGGAACTGCTGGGACACACCTGCAGCTAGAGAGGCTGGTCTGACGGATAAGGAGATCCTCCCTGCAGGGTCCATGTTGCTTCCTTTGACTCCAAGTGCCAATCAGCCCTTGGCAGCCAATTTCTTCCCTACTCTAATTCTGGCTTTCAATCAAATGGATATTATTCCAGAAACACAGGCGTCCACAGATAAGCTATCTCCCATGGGACAACTGGTGTGAGGAGCTCCACCCATGTCATCACCCATGCCTGCTACTTCTCCCTACCCACCCCATGTGCCAGTGCCAGTGCCTGACAGCATGCAGAGCCTGTCCTCAGCAGAAGGGAGCAGGGAACTGTGCTTCACTGCATTGCAAGGCACATTAACATGTTTTTCTAGGAGCTGCAGTGAAATCAAACTGCATAGAATCAAACAAGTGAATAAAACAACCAACAAAGTGTGTCCTCTCTAGGTGTAAAAGTGGCTTTTGCTCCATTGTGCATTCCTCCATTATTCTCCTGTTAGTTACCTACAGGAATTTTCTACAGGACCAGTAAAGATGCATTGGTTAAAGACAGATTCAAATAATGCCCTCAAATATACGCTTGAAGATATGTGCCTTTTATATACCTTTCTAAATTTGTGTTTCAGTAGGAAATGATCTGTAACCAAACCAAGGGGCTGGTCTAGTTCATATTTCTTGTCTTTGTTGTGACACTTCCTGGTACATTTTGTACTGGATTCAAGTTGTTTTTCCAAAGGACAGTTAACTACCTGGCTGCTCAATGTTCATCATCTGAACTACAAGTAAAATTAAATTTTAAAGGCAAGAGAAAGAGCACTATAAGGAAATTCCATACTAAACATGTTTCTCCAGTTCTACATGTATGTGTAATTCATGCTTCCTATATTGGAAATGCTCTGCATCTTTTATTGGCTGCATGATGGAGAAGCTAAGGGAACTGCAGCAGGTTTGCTGGTTACAGAATTTACTGACACTTCTCTACTTTGAGAATTAAGCTGGGAACACCTTCGAACTGGAGATGAAGATTTGCTAGCAAATTATAGTAAGAACAGCACTTTTCATACTCAACTTTTTTTGTCTCTTCTGCTTTCACCTGATTTTTTAAATATGGGCATTAAAGGATGGGGGAGTAGTAAGAGGCCCTTAGCAGGAAATTTTTAAAAAGCAAAGTAACCTTAAGTAACAACACACAACAGTGAGGTAAAAACACTACCATACTTGAAAGCATTCTCAACTCACACAGGTGTGTCTGTGAATACATATGATTATGTACTGAGACTGGAACCTCTGAAACTGCATTCTCCAAAAAGACTACAGGCACAATCATTGTGGCTTATGCTCTTCCTCACAGAGCAACAGCTATCCAAGAAAAGCAAAGCCTCAGATATATGATATCCCAACATTTATAAGGCATTTCCCTTCTCTAATCCTTCCACAAAACATGCTTTAGTGAAAGTCATGGGTGTTAACCAATCCTCAACTAATGCAACAAAATTCTAGCTAAAGGCCATCGCACGTGGCAGGTGGGAGAGCACAGAGTATGCACCTGCAAAGATTAGTGTTTTGGAGAAGAGGAATTACTACACTGAGTTTCAACAGGCAGACCAGAAGCTCCACAAAGATGGAAGAGACAGCCAGGCTCTTCCATGAAGCCATGCTGTCAATGACCGGAAGTTGTCCTTACCTGGGAATTATTGTGTACATCCCTTAACGAGGCAAAAGGCTTAAAAAGTGCAGAAACACAGTTAAAAACAGATAAGATGATCAGTTACATATAAATAATATGAACTGGAATGAGAGGGGGAGTTTTAAGCTTGCTTGACCAAGAGAAAAGCCTGTGAAATCTGAACATACATGGAGGGTATTGGTCAGGTACCAAATGAAGGCAACAGTTGCTGCCTTGAAGAATAAAACTACCACTTGGGAACAATGAAGTGCCTGTGGTTCTGTGGTTCAGGGAAAGGCAGGGAGATGAACTATTTTGCATATTGCTTCAGGGAACCTAAATTTGCTTTGCCCTGAACGCAAAGTCATCCCTTTTTTGCAAACCCTCCCCTTTTCATGTACCAGCTCAGTAAGCTGCTTGCACATCCTTATTTTTGTGCCTGGAGTGGTACAGAGCTACCCTGGCTCAGGGTCAGGCCCTTGCAAGTCCATCTGTGTTAACAAGTCCATGCATGTTAACAATGTGCTGTGCCTTCACTATCAGTGAACTGACACAGGGACTTTTCCAGGGACCACTCAGCTGCCATGATGATGCCTTGAGCAACATTTTACCCAAATGTACAGAGTTCCCCATAGTTGTCAAAGGGTCACTAGATCTAAATTTAGACCAAGCAGCTGTGTTTAGGTTTGGGGAGGTGCCTTTGGGTCTCATGCCAAAGCTGTGCACTGTCAATGTCCTCTTTTGAGAAGAGGTCAGAGAGGATGAAATGGAGAGGAACCCAGCCATTTCAGCACTTGGGAGGGAATACACTATGAAAATTTTATTATCTTGTGTACTCTAAAAACAAATTGCTGACCAGACTCTTCTGTACCCTCCTCATCTGTCACAGGGGAAAAAACCCCAAGGGATATTGAAAGTTTATTTTAGACTAAAGCAAATAAAATACAGTCATCACTTTATGAGTGTAAAAAAGTAGATCTCTCTGAGGACTGTGAAAAGAAGTTAATGCTGAGTTACGAAGCTTTAGGTCTCTTAACCCTGAGCGCTCAGTTATTGTTCCAGATGCTATTGAAGATTCTTCTTCTTGGGTTTTAGAAATTTTATGAGAAAGTTTTGCAATCTAAACTGCTGTTTACTTGATTAGAGTGTACGCAACATTCCAGAAAAAGGAAATCCTAATCTACAACTTCTGGGGAAAAGGCAAAAATTTTTCTGCAGAAATCTCAAAGAAGTTCTCTGAATATGGACATGCCTGATAGCTCCTGAGGGGAAAAATGTCAGGACAATATCAATTATTTCCCACCGTGCTTAACAGACAATGCTTTGCTACAGGGACCTGTATTCCCTCTCTGGCAATCAGTCCTCTATGCTGAAATGGCAAGAAACCCCAAATGATGTTGGCAGACTCTCAAGAACTCAGAGACCTGGATTATTCTGAAACTCTACAAATTCAGTTTAGTACACATTTTAAAGAGACTTATTGTCTTTCCTCACTTTTTGACCATTTTTCATGCTTGCAGTTTTCTTGCTTTTACCTCAGGAAAAACATGCACACCTATTCCTTCGTGAACAGAATCCATCCTTAACCACACTGGTGATAAGTCATCCCTGACATTGGATGCCTCTTCTGTGAGGTTTACAACAATTGCAAAGTTGAATACTGTTTTATTGAGTCTTTGAGTGCAGTGCCAAGAGAAAAAACTATATTTCACTAGCTTTCTGCAAAAGCTGAAGGAGATAGTATTTTAAAAAGATCTGTTTCTCAGAAAGATGTGGAGAAAAATATGTCAGAAGTTAAGATGAAATAATTTTATATATAAAAGATATTACAGCATTCTACCTGAACTTCCTAACTCTGATCTGCAATCACACCTCAGCTGTGATTTGAAACCACTGAATTTAGGAGTCCCTATTCCTGTCTTAAAGTGTGTCTCCAAAACCAGAATGCTGCAGAGTTGAAGTTTAGCTGAGTTTCTGGTGCAGGTATCACCTGCTTCCAGAAGAGAGAGGCAATCCACTCAGGTGCAGCTTCCTAAAACTCTGAACAATTCTTCACCAATATCTAGGGCTAGTGAGTGTAAAAGGTGTTTTAAAATTATTTTATCTCTGTGGAATTAGTAATCTGACATTTGAAATTCACTATAAACACAGTCAAGATCACGGTCTTCAGGGAGTCAAAATCACCATGCTGGGTACCTTGCATCAAAATGCAAACATTTTCTTAACTTGGATAGAACAAAAAATCATCCAAGCCAACACCTTGCTGGCAGAACTTCAAGGGATAAGTCTTTCAAAATAATAATTTTTAAATTGAATAGTCTCTAATAGCTCCTATCACTCAGCTAAATTGTGACAAGGAGCCCAAAACTGACTATTATGAACATCAGAAACTTATATAATTCAGACCACAGAAATTATCCCATCAAACCCCTTATTTCTGGATGAGGTATAGAACAGATTAATCCAATATGGTCTAACTAGTGTTCAAACACTCTTCCACTCATTTCAATAGGCCTACCTATTACTTTAACATTTGGGTATCAGCAAAAGATTTTTATAAAAGTAACTAATGTCTTGAGGCATCTCAACTTTCAATGAAACTAGATTATCAGAAAACAGATCCCCTGGAAAAGGCTGATCCACTAAGAAATTAGACCACTGCCTTATGCTCCTTATCTGAATCTTGGGCATACAGTCATCTCAGAAGCTTCCTCTGTTTAGCTTGCATGTGCAGGCACGCATTGGTTACCTCCTCACAAACTCTGTTTGATATAACCTGTAAGTTGGTCAGTAGTGCAGTAGTTTACGAAAAGGACATGTATTGGCATTTCAAATGCCAGAGATGGTTCAGCTATTGCTTTCCAATCTGCAGCAGGGGGAGACCATGAAATTGGTCCACTGCAGCACCACACAGACTGGAAGCTACTGTGTGACAATGGAGAGCAATTTTGAAGTATCAAAATTATCTGGGACCTCAAATCTCTTTGACTTTTAGTGATATTCAGATTTTAAAGACAATCTGAGCTTACTGTAGTGGGTGGCTGGGGGGCGTGGAGAAAAAGTAAACTCACACTGAGAATGCTGTGAAACTTGAGTCCAATTGCAGCCATAGCTGAGAAGCTATTACAGCTTCCCCCTTGTCCCCTTGGCTTATCAGGAAACCTTTACCTACTGTTCCTCTAACTCCTTCCACAAAGAGCAGTCTGGACATATTTCCTCTCTACCCACAGTTGTTTATCTCCTTAGCATCTGTCATGGCCTAGAAGTTTGGATCAACTCCTACACCAGTTGCTATAACTGTAATTTAAAGTCATCCAAGTTGGAAGGTTTCTAGGAGACCACAGATATTAAAAAGGGAAGGGAAGGGAAGGGAAGGGAAGGGAAGGGAAGGGAAGGGAAGGGAAGGGAAGGGAAGGGAAGGGAAGGGAAGGGAAGATCTAACTAATGGGTGCCCTAGGAAGCAGCTAAAGAAAGTCATTGGGAGTGAGTTTTTTCAGCTGCCTTATATCTCAAGAGAACTACAGCATCTCATTTTCAACCACGTTATCTTCCAAAGCTTTACTTCACATATAGACATGGGCCCTAAGAATAGTTTTTCTTTTGAGGTTCTGTTATTTATTGTTGTTTTGAAAGGACAGCTTTAAGAAGAGTGCACAATACAAGTCTAGATCTCTGCTCAGCTTTTATCTCTGTAAGCAAGTTCAAAAACACATCATGGCTGTATCTCCTCTGTTGCAGCAGTGTTGGGGGAGGCCCCTACACTAGTATTGCCTGCATCTCTCCTTTGCATTCAAGGACACTGTGATGGTTCAGTTTAGGATTATCTTTAACTATGTGCAAAGCTATTATCTCAAATTACCAAGCTGTAAACTTTCTTTTTTTTTCATTTCTCTTCCCTATTTATAAATCTCTCCCTTCCTTCACCAGCTATCCACTCCTGCCTCTCCACTCTGATCTGCTTCTTTGCATTCCTGGAGGTGAAACAAAAGAGCTGCAGTTGTGACACTGCAGTTTATGTGACACATTGTAACATTTCCACATCCTCCTCACTCTGTTATAAAAGTACTCTAAGAGGAAGAAGGGTAAATAATGAAATATAGGAAAGCAGGAAAAGAGGAAGCAGCCAAGAGACAGAAGCCCAACTGAAATGCTAAGAATTATGGAGAAGTGACAGAAAGGGAAGCATAGACCAGGAATTATACTTAGCGGCTTAGCAGAAAAAAAAATAATTAACTAACAAAAAAGAAAAAAAAAAATTAGCCCTTTTTGCCTCTCCAGTAATCTTCCAGATTACTATTCCTCTCTGACATTCACCCACATGAAATGTATTTCCTTCCCCACCTACTTTGAGACAGGCACCAAACTGTGGTGCTCTGTGTGCAGCTGGACCTCTCCAAACCTGAACTAACCACCAGCCCATTCTTTACCTTCATATCAAAGGCACAATTAGGCAATGGTCTTTTTTTGCTGAAAGCAGCTGTGGGGGACAGAATGATGGAAGACTACAGAAGGAAATTGGCTAAAGCAGAGTAGGGATTGCCTAACTAGGCAATCCTGCCTGGCTGGCAGTGGATGGAGCAGACAACTTAGGAAGTCCTTCCACTGAGATCATGTGTCCCACTTGTTCAGAATGAAACTTGGCTGGAGCAGAAAGCGTTTGATATTCACATGAAGAATTTTCTCTTCTTCATTTCCAGGCAAAATAGACACAAAACAGAACATGAACTGCTTTAAGAACAGAGTTGGAACACCAGCTTTTCACACTCTTCAATTTCTTGGGGACTTTTCAGCAAGAATTTGTCTGATAAAGAGCTAAGTAGAAAGTAAAAACATGAGAAATGACTTTATAAATATCGTAACACTAACACTTCGGCATCATTTTTGAGTCAAGCTCCAGTTTTTGTCTTATCTGGTGGCTAACTGAATTTTGCAGTTTCTCGGGAAGATAATAGTGAAATCCTGCATGTAAATAAAGACAGGAGTGTTGCACAAAGGTATACTATGGTATATTTATTTGATCATCACTCCACGAAAGCCACCTAGTTGGAAGAACTGTCAAAACCATTTGGAGCTATTCCCCAAAAAAGAGGCTGTCAGGAGGTGATAAGAAATGGGTTTTAGTAAGGCTTCATTTTCTTTGAAATACTTTTGAAGCGAATATCAGCAGGTTCAGCTCTTCTCCCTACCATTTATCTGTAAATTAGGAAACATCCCCTAGGTCACTTGAGCAGTGTTTATTTCTTCAGCTAAAGTAAATGTAATCTGGGACATGTGGGACTTCCTACCTGCGTAGAAAGGAGTTAGCACTATCCTCCCGTGAATGGCAACAGTCCCTGAGGTGGAATCACTGTTGGAGACCTGCACTGCATGTCCCATCCTGCAGCTGTGACTACTCTCCCAGTTCCCTACAGGTACAGGACTAGTACCTCTAGTCTACAGGGGTAGAGTTTATACAGTGCATTGTTCTTGTTAGGCTGGCAGTGACCAAGCTGTGCAATACCCAATGCATTTATGAGAGAGGAACTATGACCACTGTGAAGGTTCCACCTAGCTTGTCATATGCTACCTACTATAGAGATGGGCCTCTGTTTTATTTCAGATTTGAGGGACATGATTTGCTTTCTTCTGGCTTTACTGGTCCTGGCCTGGTTTCCACTTCAAGGAGCCCCTCTTGATATAGTTCAGTATTTCCAAGGATAAAATTCAGTCATGCAGCAGTTCAAGAAAAATAATGTTTTGTTAAACCAAATGAGCATGGTAAAAGAGAACATAGATATGGATATTCTCCAGAGGATATGGATGTAATTTTTCTATTTGACTTTGGATGAGAATTGTAAAGCAAAAGAGACATAAATAGAATAATTTTTATGCCAATCCAGTCATAATATTACTTACTGTTAAACCAGAACAGTTGGAAACAGCTAAGCATTGGGCTCCACTGCAACCCTAGCCATAGGGAAAGGCACAAGTATTGTTCGTTGTGGTATTGTTCGTTAAGGAACAATACCACAAGGGGATTTTTATGCTGATGTAAACTTGGAAAAAAGAGAACATAAAATAGCAATAGAAATGGGCAATACTTGATCCAGAACTATTCTCAGTTTCTCACCAATTATTAATAGTATTTATTCTCTAAAAATATTCCTCATTCTCACATTCAGTGTTCTACTGCTTCAACCGACAGAGAATTTGATAACAAACAAAATTTTACACCCTGAAATGGGGTAAGGCACTGGATGCAGACTGAGGAAATCTAGGTTTAATTCCTAGCTTAGCCACAGACTTCCTGTGTGGCCATGGGAAAGGCATTTAATCCATCATGTGCCCTTACTTCCCTATCTGCGCATTTTTAAATTCTTTTTAAATGAGGATAAGAGAGTTGGTTTTTGGTTTGTTGGTTGGGTTTTTTTTTAAATTTTGTTTTTGTTTTGGATTTTTTGTTTGTTTTTGTTTTTGTTTGTTTGTTTGTTTGTTTTAATGGGGAACTCAAAAGCCATTTTGCTGCTTAGAGTGATTCCTATATTCAGGTACATGCCTATCAAGTGTCCTAACACATAAAACTGAAATCTGGCCACTCTCCTGGTATGTGTTCCACAGAAGAAGTCGAGGGACCATGGAGCAGGCAGAAGCTGTAGCTCAAAAAATTTGTATAACTTAGGAATTTGTGAAAATGTTATTCATAGTCTGTGATGCATCCTACAGAATTATACAAAGGTAGAATTACTGTCCAGTCTCATAAACCTTGGTTCTTCCCACAAAATACTGGATATCAAATGCTTGGAGCCCTCAGCTAGCCCTCTCTTATCCAGGATTGTTCCAGGTCAAAAAGTAAACTTTTTCTTCCTCAGACTGATGCAGAAGAAGAAAGAAATTTCTTTTTCCTCAGCTGACGTTTTCCCATGCTATTGCTCTGTTCCAAGAGAGATGTAAAATACCAAAGGCAACCACCTCAAAGAAAGAAAAAAGCATAGGCTATTTAATAGCCAAAGCAGTTTTTAATTATCCTCCACACTGAAGCCAGCATGGCAAAATAATCAGTGGTCTGAGAAAGGAGAGAAGAGAGGGGCTCAGCCTGTACCTCTCGTGTGGGAAATGACCTAAAACTGAAAACTGTGTCATCTCCAGTTCAGCTTCATAGTACTTCTCATATATGTTCAGTTATGAGGTATGAAATCTCACTCCAAAACCAAATTGCTAGAGTATTTTTTCTTAAATGCAAAAGATCTTCAGAAACCTCTCATCATAAAGAAAAGTCTGGACCAGAGTATGGATTTGATATCCTGAAATTTGGGCTCATGTCCCTACTTTATCTTCAGCTGACCAGCCTCCCAAGACCAGCCTCACTCACTTCTGTCACATCAGCACCAGGCTGGAATTTCACTCACTGTGCTGGTACAACCCAGGATTTCTGCCTTTCCAAATCAGGCAAAGAGCCAGAGCTTGGAATCAGTTCTCCTCTTTTTCCAAAAATCCAAGAGATACAGTAGATTGCTCCTCTATACTAAGAGCTAGACTAAGTCAAGAAACTAATTATTTCCTGATTCCCCAAGTGATCTAATAATTCATTGACAATATTTATTTTATTCCCTCATGTATGATCACCAAATCCCTCATGTATTCACTTTTTCATGCTTTATATTTTTCAATCTTACTTTTCAAGCTAAAGAGATGTGGTTTAAAATAAAGTTGAGTACTTTGAACCAAACCAATCCCACTGCACCCTGGAGAAGAGCACACAAGACTGTTTTGCTGCATCTATTAGATAAAGAAATTTGCTTTCTGGTCTCCAGAATACTGTATATGGTTTCGCTTGCACAGCACAATTGATTACATTTCATTCTGCCCTACCTTACACTTACCTTGGCTAGGACTTGTAAAGCTTAATTAATCAATTATGTATATATATAGCCTTAATTAGACTGTAAACTCTTTGGGGTGTTCTGTTGGTGTTTGTGCAGTGTTTAAAGTAACAGAGGTTCTTTTCCAGGAGCCCTGTGCCACAACGTAAAATCAGAGACAAAAAAGTCCCAGCAAACAATTGCAAAAAAATGGTAGTAGAAAAACCCCAAGCTTAATTCACTCCCTTTCTCAGTCTTAGACCAACAGCTAAAATGGACAGAAGACTCACAATTATACACAAGTAGCACAAGATCTGTGCTGTGAAAACTGGTGCCAGGCATTTAAAGGGCGATCAACACTTGGTCTCCTGTAAGGGTTAATGATCTATTTAGACTATCATTGTTGGCATTTCCTGCCATCTCAGCATTTATGGAATATTTGAAAGTGTCTAGCAGGCAAAGTTTCTGTCAAACTTCCTCTCTGCTCCTAGTCTCATGCCCTAGCCAGCATAAGTGCCTTTGACTTGGAAGAATAATTTTAAAAGCATCTGCCCAGTTTATGTTCAAAGTGCTTTTCAAATATTCTGAAGGAAAAGACATTGCATTGTGTTTTCACCAAATATGAGGGATTCTCAGGGTAGAAACACACAAATGTGTGTCGTAATGTGCTGTAACATATTAGGAAACCTTCTTTCTCGTGAGCTACCAAGTTGCAGCTCCTTGTTGCTACCAAGCCAGAGAGAGTACATCAGGAGTGCCCAACCCAGGACTCATAAAGCACCTAAATTTCATACTAACACCCAGACAGTGTGGTGGGACTAAGCATGAGGCAAATGGAAAGCTTGAAAAGCCTTCCTCATTAAAAAGCAAAACACTTTTACAGAAGTTGTTACTTCTTATTAGCTAAAATAAACTTTGGATCTGCCGTGGCTGTGCTGCACTGGGGAGCATAGTGAGATCAAGAAAGGAAATGAAATCCTGCTAACTTCATCACCTACAAACACATACATCCGGAAATAGAGTTTGGGCTATTGGTCATACAGGCTGAGCCAGGTAAATTTGTCAGAGGCTGCAGAGAGTGTACAGACTTGATTTTCAGAAATTCAACCTTTACCTGATAAACTGGTCAGCAACTGGAGACAAAAAGCTGGGACTGATGAATGATGCTTTGTCCATTTAGAGGAGAGAAAAAGTCAAGTTTGAGTCTGAAGTGACTTGTCCAACCAAAAAGACAAAATTGTAATGGCTGATTATTTCTGAGCATATAAAACACTCAAATCCCAGTTATCCCAATATTCTACTTGAAGGTCTTTGGAATCTTGGAAACTGTTAGTCATCGGGATCATCACTTGTATTAGAGTGGTTCTAAAAGCTCTCCTTGCCACCTGGATAAATGAAGTATGGCTCACCCATAGCTTCAGATTCCTTTACCTCAAAGTCATCCTGAAGTCCCAGAAGAGCTGATGTGAATCACAGGTTCACACCTTCAGGATAAGGTGCTTGTCAAGTGTTGAAGAAGAGAACGTTAAAAGTTTCATTTTCTATTGTCATCTGTTTTAACGAATGAATGTGCAGTGCCTGTCAGTAGGGCAGGATGGTGGCATGCTGCAGCAAACCTTCCCAGCAAGTCTGCTGAAACTAGCTTCTGCTGATGCAAATGTGCTATTTGCTAGAGCTGCCCATGGCTATCTGATTAACTCCTATCCTATGCCTGAATGTGAAAAACACAACCCACAGCCCAGAATGTGAGGATCACTGTGTTCTCAGGAAGTAGGCAACTATTTGTACTCTGTCTCACTGAGGGCAAAAAAGAGGGGTGAAAAAAACCACCATTGCAGAGAAAACATGAGTTCTCACACAGGAAGGCAGGGGACTGCATTGTGCTCAACTAGCCTGGTCTTTGTGAGGAGTTGTATTTTGCATTTACCAGAAGCTCCTCAAGATGTGCATAAGGAGATTCCCTGAATATAAATTGCTTTCTGGGACAGAAGAGCAGAGGGGCCCATCACTACCTTTATTACAGTAGTACTTTTAACTGTGCTTTTGTATTTGTTAGCTCAGCTACTGAAACATCTCTAAAAAAATATCAAGTTAGGAATGTATAAGCTTTTAGTGAAAAGCTGTATCTCAAATGAGAGATAAAAGATAATGTATCTGTATTTTCTATTAGATTATTTCAATATGTCACCCATCTCTCCCTCTGCTATAAGTAATATGCCCCCCAAAGCTTCACTATGCAATACTCAATTTGGTATAGGACTGCAAAAGAATCTTCTGGAGAAAAACATTCCATGAATGTTTCCCTGTCTCTCCATTACAGATCTTACTTATATAATATTGCAAGCAATCAAGTTAATAGAACACCTGAATGCAAGGAGGAATAGCTTATGAGCTGCAGGGAAGAATCCTGAGGACCCATGTACCCCTCAGAGCTAAGCCAGGAGAGCCTTTTCAGTCAAAAAATGCTGGCAGGAAGACTTGGGGGCATGTGTGTTTCTTCCTCTTCTTTCTTCATCTCCCTCCATCTTCATGAGCTCCTTGATGGTCCCTCTAGTACCGTGACCTTCACAGCTGCCTTAGCCCAGCAGCTTCATGCAGACAACAAAAGCCACAATGGGTACAAGCGGATCTTCCTCAGCTGTTACCCACTTCCCAAATGGAATTTACAGTTAGGTTTCTTATAGGGATACAGACAAGCTAGCAGGAACTAACCTTTTCCTCTTTTAGGTTTGAAAAAATATTTTTATGGCATGTGTTTATGTTGCAGAGTGTGTGTTTGCTTGGTCTTAAGAAGAAGGAAAAGCTCAGCTTTCAAGATAAATGTTCTTTTGCATATGTGTACTGTTTTTACAGAGACATAAACATAGAGGAACTTGGTTTTGCAGGCACATAATTTTGCGTGCTGACAGACACATATTTGTATGTACATATTTGTATGTGTGTACATATAAACATACAAAAGGGAGACTATGGAATAAATGGCTCTTGATGGCTGGAAAATACATTGCCATTTCAAATTTCAAAGGGAGTATTAGAGAGAACAAATAAATTATAAAATGCTTTAGAAATAAAAAACATATTTGCATTGTCTTCTAAACACCAAGGGCTGTATCATGCACAGTATAAGTCAGTCTCTTGCTTTGAACACGGGAAAGAGCATTATTATTAATGCTTATACTGTTCAGTAAATGTACAGACTCATTAATGTGTAATTACGAAATAAACAATATCAGACTTCTCTAGCCTGTTTTGCAAGAAGAAAAAGAAGTCCACTTAACAATATAATAAGCCCGTGATAGGATACCTATTTTACTAGGATCTACTAGCAATGTAGTGGCAAGATTAAACAAATGTGATACTACAACAGAGGTAATGCCTCATTACCATTATTCCTCCCTCATATATTTCATGTGTTGGGCTCCAAAGCCACTGAAGCCTTTTGCTAGCACAATTATCATTTCTCATTTTTACTTCTACTTACCATTATGTGGACAAATGGGCAGGAAACTCAACCCCTCCCCAGAAAAGCCTAGTTCCCATTTGACCTCTAGATAAATTGTTGTACATCAACACCTGCAGCAGACAAAGCCCCACTGGGGCTTCTCCGCCTCCCCTCCACTGTCCAGCCACGGGAGGTGCCAGTTACAAAATTAGTTGGATTCTGGGAGGAAAAAGGACAAACCCTGACTCAGAAAGGAAGGTGCTGTATCAGTGCAGTAGAGATGTTCTCACCTCTTTGCTCATGGCTTCAATCTGGGAAAACTGGGAGGAGTGCTCTGCTTTGGAAAGACAGAGACATTCATAGCCTGAATTGTGAATAACAGCCAGCTGGAGGTCAGGGTACAGATGGTTCATGCACAATTTGACACTTCTCTCAGTCTCATTGGTACTTTTGCTTTGCAAACCTGGGCACAAAACCCAAGCACCCTACGATAAGGCAAACACATTTTTCATAGTGAATTCTATAGGTGCACGTGCTGTTTCCCCCTGAAAATAAATTTTCATATGTAAAGAACTGGAAAGATGTATCTGAAATGCAGACACAGCATGAGGAGTACAGGAACAGTAGTGTTCCCCAGCTCGCAGTCCCCATTTTGGTGCTAATGAAACCATCCCACTTCAACGCCAACCACTGCCACCACTTCCGAGCATTGCAACACGTATTCACAGCAGGAAAAAACAGGTTCCATAACTTGGCCCATATAATGCTGAGGTGCACAGTGCTGTGAATGAGAAGGCACAGATCTCCCTCCAAAAAAACCCTTAGTCACTATTAAAAATTAGAACATAAAACTCTTAGCTTAGACAAAAACCCCCAAAACTCAAAAACCACCAAAGATTTGGGAAGTTCAAATCCATAGCAGGGATGTTGGCTGATCACAGGTTCTTACAAACACAGGATGCTTTTAAATGATGAAATATGGAGAATGAATATTTCCTCTTGTATTAATTGCAACACAAGCTGAAAGTGTCGCCAACTTTAGTTTAAACCCACCTTTCCATTGCATTAAACATTTCTGTTGTTACTTAATCAACAGGGAGGGCAAGATTATGTGCAGATACTGTATTATATGAAGGAATTAACAATTTATTCTAAAAATTTCAATTATTATTTATTTTTTTAAGGAAGTGTCAGGGAACAAGCAAGTTTCATATTGTTCCATGAAATAATCTAGAAGTTACTGAAAACTCTGGTAAGAGCCACTTCCTCAGAAGTAACATTTCCAGGGTAAAAAAAAATGGTTCATGTGAAAGTTCTCCTTACTCTTCAGTTTCTTCTCCTTTTTTTCCCTCTTTTTTTTTTTTTTTTTTTTTTTTTCTCTGTAAACTCTGATATGTGGCTTGGAAGAGTGGAAGTCAATTCATGCCGTCATATTTCTCCATTTTTGCTACATTTATTACACTTCTCAAGCAAGATAATTTTGGACTATCTTTGGGGGAGGAGAAACAAGAGAAATAGAATGTGAAAAACAAAGAGAAAAACATGTGCCTTAACTTTTCTTTTTGGACCAGGCTGTTTTGGCTGGAAATTGAGAATAATTCTGTGCTTTCTCTGCCATTTTTTTTCCTGAAATCCTTCAATCAGGTTCTTAATCCAATTTTTAAGTATAGATTTTGCCATGTTGGATTGACATCTCATTTGCATCAATAGAGTACCAGTTACTCACTTCCAAAAATCCTATTTGGTGCCTGTGGTGTCATTATGGCTAATGGTAAAATGATAGATTAGATACCTTCTTGGGATCTCTTTTTATGTAGGTAACTTAGACACCTAAATGTTTCTGACAAACATGACCCTAAACTGCAGTACAAGAACTGGGCATTATTCCTACCTTCAAAATGTGTAAAAAAATAAGAAAGAAGCACACACTAGGGTTATTTTACTAGGAATTGTGTTCCTGTATGTGCACCTTTATAATACAGAATCCATCTATGCGTGAGGGGGGAAGCAAGGGAGGGAGGGAGGCAGCAGCAGGATGTCTCACATTGCAGGCTGAGGTCTAGCCTGCTTTTGGGCTGCTGCTCTGCTCACTTATTTGTTCAGGGAGGCAGCTGGATGAGGCATGATAGTTTCCAATAAGATGTCTCTGGAAGCCAAAATCCTGGGATACTAGCTGATCCACTTTCACAAGTTAACTGCTTGTTGTGGTCCCATATCTTCACCAAAAATGACATATTGAGGGTAAGCCTGCACTGCTATGTCACACATACCTACTGCCTGCCGGGCAAAGCTTTTTCCTGAGACCATCTGAGGCTTCAAGCAACCTCACGTAGTGAGCTCGAAGGAAAAAGTTTGGGAACAAAGCTCTGTCCTGCTGCAATGAGTGGTGTTCACTACTGGCTTTAGGACTACAGCTCCAAAAAGGAGCTCTTCCACCCCCTCTCTTTATCATAAAGGGCTTATTCTACATTGGGGAAAACTGTGAAGGCATGGCCATGCTGGAGATCCTTCCCTGCAAATCTCAAATGTGGTGGATCAAGCTAGAGTGACACTGTGTTTGCACATTTAACAGTGGGACAGAGCTTGGGAAGTTCATGCCTGAGGGGAGAGCATAGCTGCAGGTCCTCTGCAGCCAGAAGCCATCTCTTCCCAGGGAGCCGTCATAGCAGGAGTTGAAATTACAGAAATGTGAGGAGTGGCTGAACAAAACCAAAAGAGCAGCTGGCTCCAAAACAGCACCTCTGTAGAGGCAAGCAGCTCCTGCATCGTGCTTCAGTCCAGTGATTAAGTTGTCTTTAAGGCTGCAGCCCTGAAGAGCGCTCAGGTTGAAAGAAAACTTGCTCAAGGTAAAAAGCAAGCCTATAACAAGAAGCAAGCAAGAATTAACACAGACCAGAGAGGTGGCTGGTGTTGAGAGGCCAATCCAACCTTCTGATGAAGAATCATTCCCTTGAAATAACCTGAATTTTTGCAAGCTGCAGTTACAGACGTCCTCCCCGGCTTAAAATATGCCCATCTTCCAGCTAGAGCCTGGTGTTTCTGACTTGAGCTGCAGCCACTGCTGAGATCCTGCTAGATAAATTTAACTCCTCAGCTAGAATGGGGCTTATCTCTGAGGCACATCTCTTCTGCTCAGATAAAGAGAACTTCCTCTCACTGCAGTTTAGACCAACAGACTCAACCTCTGTACCTAAAGCCACGCAGCTAAACACACTGCATCTCTCCCTATTCAAGCAATGCTCGCCACTCTCCAACACTGAAAAAACAAAACTTGCACAATTCCCAGGCTTTTCCTGACTTTTGTACTGATGTTCTCTTCTGAAAACACATCTTTACCCAGCAGATGCTCATGAAATAGGCTGCAGCTCCACAAGCTACACAGCTCTGGAGAAATTGGAGAAAGAAACTCATAGCCTCAGCATCTCCTGCTATATCATCTTGCCACGCAGTGGCAACACAAATCATACTGCTGTCATACTTCTGAGTAAAAAAAATTATTCACAAAACTAAATAGAAATCATTGTAAAAGTACAACTGCTTTTAGGATGAGTTCTGTTCTCAAGGATCTGATTTTGTCATGTGCTATGGTTGCATCAAGAGGGCAGATTTTCACATGCCTAATCTGGCTTTGCATGGGTTGAGAGAACTGAGCTCATAGTGCAGCACAGTCTAGGCTGGGGCTGCGGCAGCTGTTTTCCAGGCTGGGTCAGCCTTACTTCCACAAATTTCTTGCAAGCTTATTTTGAAAATATTCACTCTCCATTACTTGCAGCAAGCATTTTTAAATTTGATAGAGGAATTCACCTTTAGTAATAGGGCATTTTCCATTTGCCTTCATGCACATTTTTCTAAGTCCAAAGTCATCACATAGGTCAGATCTCATCTCTGGCACAACATGAAATTCCCGATGGCCCCATACACCTGAGTCTTCTCTACCTCACTCTAGCACACTGTTTCACGCTATGCCCATGCAAACTATACCTGTGAAGGCTGGAATATCACTTATATCCTGTATGGCATATTTAAGGGCATTCATGAAATTTGTCACATGCCTTCTCCATCTAAACCACCCCCATGCTCCTCTATACAAATCCCCTTAAGAGTTTTCAGACAAAATGAAAATAATCCTGGCAAAAATATCTCCTGCATTCTCCTTAAAAAAATATATACATCATACTGGCAGGGTCTCAGAGCATGCAATACCAGTCCATACTGGGGAATGTTACTTTGGGGTTAGACATAGGGGCTTCAGACCAAACAAAAGGGGAGATTCCTGACTTCCCTATTTTTAAAAGTTCCTAAAATATTTCAGCTTCAAGTTTTTCAATTCCTTCAGAAGCCTCCTCAGTTGGACTTTCAAGCCTTGTTTCATTGTGGAGGGTTAAAGACAATTTTTAAAGCTCCACAAACCATCTTGAAACAAATTTTCTCTCTGCTCTCATAAGGGCTACGTCAGGTGACGCAGTAATTATCACCGATTATTTACAAAGGGTTATCAGCTTCTACACACTTCCATACCTTTGAGCAGCAGATATGTCCATATGAAACCAGAGTAAATTAAACATATTACACAGCCCTCCAGGTTACTTCAGGTCTCAGAATTTACTTCTCTGAATGTCCAGGCACACACATGCCTCACTTTATTATTCATTCACAAGACACTGCCTTCATAGCCACTGAATACCCACAAGGAGAAGTGTAAAAAGATGTTTATAGCTTCAGTAGTCTTTTTCTTCAGTCCCTTTCCCTGCCTAGCAGAATTAACAGGGCAGTAGTGAGCTGGACCTGTCTGAACCACAGGACCGATTTTGCAAGCTGGGGTGGGGCACTTCCCCTTTTGTCTTTCCTCGCTTTTCCACTCTGTCTGCAGCCTTTCCACACTTTTACTCTGTCTCCACCCAGCTGTGTGTGAGTTGCAGTACATTTATGTAATGGCAATGGTTGTGGTTGCCTGGTGGTCCTTCAGCAATGCTTGTGCCCATGCTCTCAAAAGATTGAGCTCCTTTTAAGGAAAAAAAAGCGTCAAAGCTGCTCAGAGAGGGGACACTTGCCTGCATCAGTAAGTAGCTCCCCATGCAGGTTACAACCTCTGAATGTCCACGGCTGGGAGGGAAGACCCTAGGGTGTGAAAGCAATGACGAGGTCCCAGTGATGCCAGGCATTGAAGCCTGCAGCTACACAGACTTCTGCTTCAATAACTGAGTTGTGGGAGGGATGCAAAATCATCAGTTGGTATTTCCCACTGGGAGAGAAAAATGTCAAAAAAATCTTCCTTTTAAAGTCTCTTCCCATACTTATTTATTTTAAACAAAGAGGCTCTATAACTTCATATGAATCTTGTCTGTTTTCTTCTGATGTCTATGAACACCCTGACTGGTTACTTTGGGTAGACTCTGTCAATTGTGTGACAATTTCAACCCAATTGTGTGAGATGAATTCTCCCACCTCTTAAAAAGAAGAACATCTCTATACATTATTTATTCCAGGCCCAGACTGTAATCTGTGACTACAGTGGTAACATTTGACTTCTGTCTTAGAAGTTTATGGTCATCTGCAGCACCAGACAGCTATCTGTGCAGAAATGGTGAGCCCACAGCCTCTTTCTGAGGCCACTAACACTGTGAGATGTTTTTTTTATGCAGTGATGTCCACCTACAGAGTGGGCAGTTATGGATAAAGGAAGAAATGTCTACATTTCTAGACAAATGCCACCACAGCAACAAATGGCTCTTTCTCCATGAAGTAGGGTCTGATCTACAACTCACAGTCATTAACTTCCCACATATAGCTTGAATTAGGATACAGTGTCAGAGCACAAACAGCCCTAAGTTGCAACTGTTTACCACACACAGGATGTTCAGTTCTGATCATCCATAAAAGGTGCACACAATGTTTAACCTGAAACTTGTGGAGACTGAGAATTATCAAATTATATTTCTAACAGGGTACCATGGGAAATAGGGTTGCTCAAAATAGGCTGCAAAGCAGTAATTCTTAATGGAATGGACTTTCAGTGGGATGTTATTTCTAAATAACCCAGACCAAGATTTCAAAAGGATATTTAGGAGAGAGAATAAAACAGAGTCTCTAGAGCCTTAAAGAGCTGTGAAAATCTCACACTTTGCTGAAAATGTTCACTGTGCTTTTCATAGGGAAACAATCTGTAGAGTGCATGGGTGAAAAGAATAAGAATATAATAAAGTGTTTTAGGTGCCAGATCAGCCTGAGAAGTAAATTTGGGGTGGAGAATAGGACAAGGAAGGAAGAAGATCTAGTGGACAGAGCAGCAGAAATTAAACATGCAGAAGGAAGCTGCTCAACATATAGTGGCTTTCTGGGGGTTGCAACATTAAAATCATAGTAAGCTCATTAAGGACATAAAGAGTCTTGATGGTGACCAGAACATCTCTCCCAATATACTTCTGCTTTGCTGTGCTACTTGGGGTTATTACTAGAAACTGTTGATGACTTTACTTCCATAAATTACTGTGAAATTACCTTTCACACCCGTTGATCATTTTTGCATTTGTCAGAAGAAACACGTTTTGGGCATCCCCCCTGCCTGGGGACACAAGTTAAAACATAAATTTCCGGATCCTTTATGAAATTTGCAACCTCTCTGTCATTTTAAATGATAATTTAAAAATTGAAGACATCCAATAAAATCTGGCAAGTAGAGAATGTCAACACCTTCCTTCTCAGAGCAGGAGAAATATTTCAAATGTTTCTATCAGCTCTGTAGCACCACATTAAAGTCTCAGTACAGGTTTGGAAGAAGCACAAAAGAAAATTTTTGAAAACACATGGAGGAGTAGAGCCTATATTTATTTTCTAAAAATAGCTTATTTCCTGTAATCTTTGACCTTTGAAATGCTAAACTGATGAAAAAGGTAATTAAACTTTTGACTCCAGGGTTAAAAATTATTTCATTAAACATTACTACAAATCCAAGCTTTCACTTGAGCATTTCTTTCTGCCAGGCTGATTAAAATTAAAAACAGATTTCTCACCTAATTTCACTAGATGAGGTAAATATGTATTCTTCTCATTTAACAAAGTTGCAATTCCCATTGTTACTTCTAAAGCCCTGCATGTACAAAAAAGTCTTCCAGAATGTAGAGACACTCTTCATTAAATGTCTGACTCGAATTCCTTGGTGTATGCTGTATGGACAGTTGATTTCTCAGAGTGTTACAGGTTAAGTGGAATGCACTGTAAATCCTATGTTGAAATAAATCCAAATGCTAGGGGATTCCCTTTTGCTGAAGGAAACAGATGGGACATTAGGCAAATCACACAGAGAGACACTGTTGCCTGGCCATATCTACTCTGCAGGGCCTGTTGGTTACCACAGGCCACAGTCTGGCTCCCACCTGCCAGATGCACACAGATAATGTCAGTGGGTCTTTACAACACTCTCCTGTCTATCTTTCAATCTTCAAACTACTTTTTCAGATCATTCTTGTTTACCTAAGTTTGGTGATAAATAGCAGTGAGGAACAGATCTTGGGACTTGGTGATAACAGTGTTGTACTCTACACCAAGCCTGTCCACACTACTATGCCACTGCCTACATAGGAAGACAGTCCCCTTCACCTCTAATACACCTATAGGATCATATAGGATAAACACCACTCCTAAGGTGTTATTTTATTCCTAAGAGATTTTCTTTTGATGAAGATCCAGAATGTGCATAGCAATCATATGGCTTCTGATATGCCTGGGGCATGTGTTGAGATCCTCTTTGTAAAAAGGAAGAATTTATTTTTTTAGTATACTGTTTTGAGAGAGCTAGCTTAGAGCTAGCAAAAAGGAGCAATAGAAGAGGTAAAGGTGTATGCAGCTTTATAGAAAAGACAAACATTGCAAGCACTGGCATTGATACCTACAGATCATCCATATAGCAGAGTATTGCGAATTGTCTTTGTTTCTGTTGACTATGGTGAATAACTTACTAAAAGGTGTAACCCTTGTAAACAAAAGAACTATGGGTAGAGAAAGTGGCTGTAGGAAAATTGCTAATGTCAGGACATGGAAGATCTAATTTATTGCTGAGTAATGAGAATAAAAGATGGAACTTATCATATTTAGAATATGTATACATATTGATACATGACTGAACTGTTGGCAGAATCATTACATCATCAGCAAATATGAAGTTCAACTTTTCTGGGTCTGCACGATATTTGTGTGTATATTAAAGAAAATTCAACACAACGAAAAATCCAGTTTGGGTTTGAACAAAGAACTTAAAAATTTAATTTTTGACTCAAGACTTAAGTATTTTGCAGGGTTAGTTACTGTGGGAGAAAGGAGACATAACTCTTTTTACTGAGTTGATGGACAAGCAGTTAATGACAGATTTTTTCAAAAGATCTTTAGACTGAAAAATAAAGCCTTTAGTAAGTGATCAGATCGTTAAAAAGCATTTTTTAAAATGATTTTAAAAATAAAGTATATCAATATGCACATAGGAACTGAAATTTTTGCCCACATTTTTTATAAGAGGGAATCAAATGGTAAATAAAATGAAGATGCATAAGATGATGCACTCACTATTAGCTAGTGCTGTTTGGGAGTGGGTTCTGTTCCTAATGATGGCACCATCCTGCTTTATTATGTTGAATTAATTATTTTGCCTTCTGTGCCTCCCTTTCCACCTCGTATCCTTTACTGGATTTCCTTAAACAATACATTTTTAAAGGGACTTGCAATCTTTCCATAAATCGTCCACCCTGACCCTTACTCTTACAATAATGCAAGAATGTAAGATTAATGAGCAATACTTTTATTTGTGGGTAAATACTTGTACTTTGATACTCATGTCTTTACAGAAATATTTTTATCATATAGGGCATCGATTGCAGCATTCTGGGAGTCAGTATGCTTTTTCCCCCTCTTTTATTTTTTTTTTCCTACTAGTAAATAGGCATGGTGCTCAAGTAATATTTAGTCTTTTTAGTGCACTAATGGGAGCTGGTGCATGCAGTAATCAGCAACATTGCTAGTCCTCGGTGTGAGTCTGGGACCCCTAAGAATAATCAGCATTTTTCACAATCATCTCTGGACAACAGTTTTAACCCAAGAGACTTTATCAAGTATGGACTTTTATCTGAAAGACAAGAGTTTTCTAAAGTTCTCCCAGGTAAAAAAAATCAAGGATAAATGGAGATCAGATTGGAATAACAAATATATAAATACTATGTATGTTCTAATATGCATTTCTGAAGAAATCTGAATAGCAGATAACACAATAGCATTCAAGATAGCATTCAAAATAATAATAATAATAATAATAATAATAATAATAATAATAATAATAATAATAATAATAATAATAATAATAATAATAATAATAATACCTGGGTATTTATTGAATTTTTATCAAATCTGACTTCATATAATTTTGACCTGGAACCACATATTTAATATCCTACACAGAATGAAAACTGTCTTTTCTGGGGAGAATTTCATGCAACAGTCATGCTTTAAAAAGAAGATAGATAGTAGGACCTTTATAAGTTCTCTGTGGGTGAAGAAGCCTTTCCCAAAGAAAAGGTTGCACAAAGAAATTGTGCACCTGAAGAAGATGAAAAGCACAAAACAAAAAGCAAAAGCATAGAATCTGCTTGTTTACCAGCTTGTGAAAGAGTAATCTAACATTGTTGCTATATCATCTACTAGTATTTCTTATCATAGTGTATTTGTCATCTTACCCAAGATTCTGTCATTCTTAGAACTCTGCTGACCTCCAGTACTAGTTGAAAGGTCCTCTGGTATAGGCATAGGTTCATCTGGATCATCAGGGACATCACTAGTTGGAGGACTTTCCTTTCCTAATAGTGAGGAAAGCATCAGTTAGTTTTCAGAGTAGCCTCATTTTCAAATAATACAATAAGAGGGACCACAAAACAAATAAAACTTAAAAAAAACCCCTAAACACTACTAAAGCATGATATTCTTAGGACCAAACTCTACTCTCCTGCAGAGAAAACTTCTTATGAATACAAGAGAATTATATTTTTTAAAGAATGCATGCCAATGTGTCTGATAAATTTGCTGAGTCCGGATACACAGTTATTAACCTTATCATTTTGGATATTTGTGAGATATGTATGTTTTCCAGCTGCTATGCTCAGAAGATCCAAATTAGCCAACACAGAATGACAGATTACAAAGGTTATCAAATGGACATTCTTTGTATAAACTCTTCTCTCTTCCACAAGTTCTCTTTGAGAACACATCTGGATTTGCTTCAAAGACATAGTGAAGTCTGACTCACAGGTACTCTGGGCCTCCAAAAGAACTACCTCAAAAATAAGGCTTTATCTTCAACTAAAAATTCAGCTACAATGCCAGCAAGGTTCACTAATACCCACAGATCAAGCTCTGGCTGGTCCTTGTGCCTACAAGTAGTGAAGAGCCTGTAGGTACCAGGACTTCTCAAAAATGTTCAATTAGCAGAGATCAGTAAACACACAACTTTGAGAATGTTATTGTCTTCTATTTGCAAATAGGAAACAAACCCAAGGTTTTCAGAGGCAAAGAGTTTGGTCCTTTAACACATTGTAGGTATTGTCAAACTGTTTTAGTGCCATACACAATACAGTAAGACATAGAACTCTCTTGCTAAGTATTGTGCTTCCAGAAATGGTGAGGTTTCTTGATTCTGCCCTCAGTCACAGCATACATCTCCTACCCACAGTACTATCACTGTCTTGCAGAACTTCTTTTAAAATTGCTTCATACATCTCTAACAAAAACATGCCTTGGAAACATCTACAGAAAGAATTATCTAAGTGATTAGTTTCATTGACTATTACGAAAAGACTAACCTTTGCATTAATAGAAAAGAATAGAACAGGCCCAGCGGAGAATTTGAATGCAGTACTGTTCACATTGTCTTCAAATGTGGAGATGCTACCAAATTACATTGACGAAACCTGTTAGACATCCTGTGGCAAATGGCACACTGCTAAGGGCGGTAATTTTATGGCACAAAGCCCTGGCAAATTGGTGGCTGTTTTCCTAATGAGATTTCCCTCATTAAAACACAAACATCACTTAAACCTTAAAACACTTACCAGAAATGGAAAACTAAACCAAATATAGCTTACTTTATAGTGTTTTAGTGGTGCCAGTTACCGACTTGATCTGAATGAAGTGAATGGTTTCCTCCCTGCCTCCTGGATGGATCAAAGCATTGTGTTTTCCCATCTATACTGATCATAGTGAGGAGAAATGACAGGTAGTTTTAAGTCATCTTCCAAATTAGCTGTTTTGGGTTGTTTGCAATGAGTATGTGACTGCATTTCTTAATGACACACCTCTCAAACTGTGGAATAATTGCTGAGCAGGAGTTTTGAGAACAGCATCAGGTTAACCATCCCATAGTGCAGCCAGAGGACTCCAGGGTACTGAAGAAACAGTTCTGCACTGGCAGGGCGACTAACTAGATGATTTAATAAGGTCCCCCCTCAAACTTCTGTGGGGTATTCTTAAGTGGGCAAAATCACACCCACTGGTTGTCAGGGCAAGAGCAAAGGTGGATTGCATAAATGGACAGGTGGGAATCGGAATTTTACAGCAAAGGAAAATAGAAGCAGGAAGTAAGTTCATTTTTTTTTTTTTTTTGCCATTCATTATTTAGCTCCTTATTTAGTTATTTCTTCAGATTTCTGGGATGTAAGGAACTTACAGAACTGACAGAAACTTTCCATCACAAGTCCTAACCTGCCAAGCTGAGGTATCTCTTACAGGTAAGATGCACAAGTGAGGAGAGACAGCTGAAATATTTCAGTTTGTTCAACACATTTTGCCCCACACAAAACAAAAAACAAAAAATCCCAGAGGTTTAATTGGAGGGCAAGCAACAGCCTGGAAGATCTCTTCACATTACGTGTAAGTTAAGGAAATTTCTTAAAAAGCAATAGTAATTCAAAGCTACTTGCATCCTCCAAGGATCAAACTGCACTCCCAGTTACAACAATGGAAGCTGATGCTTTGACTGAGTTTAGGCTGAGAAGAATAATTATCCTGAAAACCTGAAGACTATTTTTGACTACAAATCAATATAAATTCATAATACCAGACCTATGGGATAACAGGTAAAAGACAAAATAATATCCTTAAAAGTGTATTATTAGGCACTCTACAATACATAGTCTAAGTAGGATACTTTAAAATCAGAGCAGCCTTTTTGGAATGGAAACCTGCTAGCAGAAGAGTATATTTGCAGTGGTGAACTCTTTCATTCACTAAATTGGTATTAGCCTTATACTTGTTAAATTAATAGTAGTTTGCCCAAGGGAGCCTCATGGACTTGGTGGGACAGAAGCTGGAGATCAGGTCTGCTTCTGTCTTTGAAGGAGACTGCAGTTAAGAAAACTTAGTAAACTTGTCTTTAATGACTCATTAATTATAATTAGATTTCTTCTTATTACACATTATTGAGAAATCCCTACATGCAAAAAGACAGGGCAAAAATAGTGGATTTAAAATAGATCCATTTATTGAGCTCTGTCTCTTGGATTCTAGAGCACTGTATTTGTATTTAATGCCTTAACTACATCTAAATCATTACACCATGGTAAATTCATTACTGCATGGCAATCTTACACATACACAATCTCACTAACATCCTTTTTACACTGAATTTAGAAATGGAAGGCGAATGGGGAAAGGTGGGAATACTTTCCATTTTAATTTCAAACAGACATGCCCAGAACAACATCTGGTGAAAGGAAAAGGAGCAAAACCTCACCCCAATACCTAGTGGCTAGTAGTGGGAGAAATTATTCAAAAGTCAAATAACAGAGCAAAGCAGCATAAGAAGTGAGCTTTAAAAATAGAATCTAATCTTGGGGTGGAGGGGGTATTTTTCGGGTTTTTAAAATTAATTAATATAAAGAGCCACCTTAGCTGTAGAATTGAAGTTCTGTTTCTGGTACTGATTCATGTTGCTCTTAGTTAAGTCATAAATAGAAAGAATTACAACATCAGGCTGTATCAAATATACCTTCATTTCAATCTGCATCTCTGCAAGATGGTCTCAGATTTTCAATACTGCCACTTCTGTAGAAAATTAGTCAGAGAAGAGCCTAACCTATCAGTGATGCCTGGCAAGACCCTCAACTTCTCTCTCTTTGAGTTTCATCATCTCTGCCCTGGAAATATACTTGAATCCATAAGGAAAGAGAGGAAGGGAAAAAACTACCCAGTTCAATAAGGTTTTAGTATCCTTTATTTCTGTCAATGTCCTTAGCCTGGTGTTCCTTTAACACATGGATGTAAGAGCTTTAAGAGCTGGATGTATATCCAGCTCTGAGAGTGATTCAGTTCATGCCAGAATGGTGCTGCTGATGCTACGACTGGTGAAAAGAAAGCCAGGGCAGGATGTCTTACAGAAATCACATTCCCTATCCTTTCACAAACTGATATTGGGGGTGTGTGTATTTAATATTAAGGGTTTCTTCCACCTGCTTTTGCAGAGTGCAGCACAGCCTGGTTTGTTCTAGGAGATCTCTTAATGTTAGATGTGGAAACATTTGTACTGTTTTTTCACCTTCCTTAACTGTTAGGCCCTAGAATTGAGGGGAAAAAAAAAGAGAAAAAAATAGAAAAAAAAAAGAAGAAAAAAAAGAAAAAAAGGCAGGAAAAATACTGCTTGTTAAGTGAGATATTATCTGTGTTTTCTGACTCTCTTGTATGGGTGCCGGATACCATTTGGTTAAATGTATGTCAGCTCTCTCCTCATTTCAGAACTGCAACTGCTTGTCTCATGAAATATCACTTTCAGGAGAAAAATAAAAAGTGTGAACTCTGTGCTAGTCACACAGTATTTCAGTT